>CM065396.1:35903483-35998483 GCA_033060915.1 Euryodendron excelsum | reverse complement strand
GCATGCTGATCATGTCTTGATCTCAGGTCATGATGGTGGTACAGGCGCTTCCCGATGGACTGGCATCAAGAATGCTGGCCTCCCATGGGAACTTGGCCTTGCTGAAACTCACCAAACTCTAGTTGCTAATGACCTTCGTGGCCGAACAGTCCTCCAGACGGATGGCCAACTGAAAACTGGAAGAGATGTGGCCATTGCTGCACTTCTTGGTGCAGAGGAGTTTGGTTTCAGCACTGCTCCCCTCATTACACTTGGATGCATCATGATGCGGAAGTGCCACAAAAACACTTGTCCAGTTGGTATTGCTACCCAAGATCCAGTACTTCGAGAAAAGTTTGCTGGGGAACCTGAGCATGTGATAAACTTTTTCTTCATGCTAGCAGAGGAGGTCAGAGAAATCATGTCTCAGCTTGGATTTCACACAATGAATGAAATGGTTGGTCGTTCAGATATGCTTGAAATGGATAAAGAAGTGACAAAGAACAATGAGAAGCTAAAGAATATTGATCTCTCTCTATTACTTAGGCCTGCTGCTGACATCCGCCCAGAAGCTGCCCAGTATTGTGTAGAGAAGCAGGATCATGGTTTGGACATGGCTTTGGATCAAAAACTTGTAACTCTGTCCAAAGCTGCTTTAGAAAGAGGTCTCCCTGTGTACATTGATATACCAATTTGCAATGAAAATCGTGCTGTGGGAACAATGCTTAGCCATGAAGTGACGAAGCGCTATCACATGGTGGGGCTTCCTGCCGATACCATCCATATCAAACTCAATGGAAGTGCAGGCCAGAGCCTTGGAGCTTTTCTTTGCCCTGGCATTACGCTGGAGCTTGAAGGTGATAGCAATGACTATGTTGGCAAAGGACTATCAGGTGGCAAGATTGTTGTTTATCCACCAAAGGGAAGCCAATTTGATCCAAAGGAAAACATTGTGATCGGTAATGTTGCTCTCTATGGTGCAACAGGTGGGGAAGCATATTTTAATGGAATGGCGGCAGAGAGATTCTGTGTCCGTAATTCAGGGGCTAAAGCAATTGTAGAAGGTGTTGGGGATCATGGGTGTGAGTACATGACTGGTGGGACTGTTGTTGTGCTTGGAAAAACTGGGAGGAATTTTGCTGCAGGCATGAGTGGTGGTGTTGCCTATGTTCTTAATGTGGATGCCAAGTTCCAAACGCGATGCAATCCTGAGTTGGTGGATCTTGATAAAGTTGAAGATGAAGAGGATATTATGACTCTCAGAATGATGATACAGCAACATCAGCGTCACACAAACAGCCAACTAGCCAGAGAAGTGCTTGCCGATTTTGATAACCTTTTACCTAAATTCGTTAAGGTCTTTCCTAGAGATTATAAGCGGGTTCTTGCAAACATGAAAGAAGAGGAAATTGCCAAAGAGGCTTCAGCAAGGACTGCTGAAGAAGCTGATGAGCAAGAACAGGCAGAATTAATGGAGAAAGATGCTTTTGAAGAGCTGAAGAAGTTGGCAACTGCGTCCTTGAATGAGAACGGCAGTCAGGTAAGTTGTCTATATTCAGAGAAAGATTGAACTATTGCATGATTTTTATGCTTGATGAGATGTGAGGTGTCTGTTATACATATAGGATACTAGTTTAAATGAATTTCAGATGTTAAAAAGTTATTTTATTGAACACTACAACTGGACATATAGTGTTTATGTTGCAGGAACTTTTTTTAATAAAGAAACTGGTTACTTTTTATTGTTGAGAAAGTCCAGATATGTTGTCCTTATCTCTCTCTCTCTGGATTCCCTCTTAGCCTCCGCCACACTTCCACCTTTACTATGTACTATGCAGCTTGGTTATGACTTGTAGCTTGTAAAAGGGTCTGATTAGAATTTTGGAATTTGTAGAAAGTTGCAGACGCTGAACCGTTGAAGAGGCCAACTCGAGTACCTGATGCTGTCAAACATAGGGGATTTATTGCTTATGAGCGTGAGGGCGTCTCATACAGGGATCCAAATGTTCGGATGAATGATTGGAAGGAGGTCATGGAAGAATCCAAGCCCAGTCCACTTCTAAAGACACAATCTGCTCGCTGCATGGACTGTGGTACTCCCTTCTGCCATCAAGTAAGAACGACCACAATGTTTGAGAGTTAACTATTGGTTTTCTTTTTATTTTTATTTTTTTGCTTTGTAATTCTAAACCTCTGACATAAACTTGTGTCCAAATTTTCAGTTTTATCCCTGATTTCTCTTGTTAATAAATTGTAGGAGAATTCAGGATGTCCTCTTGGGAATAAAATTCCTGAATTCAATGAGTTAGTGTACCAAAATAGATGGCGTGAAGCATTAGATCGCCTTCTGGAGACTAACAACTTCCCAGAGTTTACTGGTCGGGTGTGCCCTGCACCTTGTGAGGGTTCTTGTGTTCTTGGTATTATTGAGAACCCTGTATCTATCAAAAGCATTGAATGTTCTATCATAGATAAGGCTTTTGAGGAAGGGTGGATGGTGCCGCGACCTCCACTCAGAAGAACCGGGTATGCTTTTAGCTCTTGCGTAATTGAATATAGTTCCCCATTGTCTCTCAGAGTTCTTTAGGTGTGATTGTCATGGCTATTGGATTTCTTAATTACATCTGCAATTTCTTAGGGAACTTTATTTCTGTATAAGTTATTGGGGAACTGGATTCTAAATATCCTTGCTCTTACAGGAAAAGAGTTGCTATTGTGGGGAGTGGACCCGCTGGCTTGGCTGCTGCTGATCAGTTAAATAGAATGGGTCATTTTGTGACCCTTTTTGAGCGAGCTGATCGAATTGGGGGGCTTATGATGTATGGAGTTCCAAACATGAAGGCTGATAAAGTTGATGTAGTTCAACGGCGTGTCAACCTTATGGCAAAGGAGGGCATCAATTTTGTGGTTAATGCCAATGTTGGAAAAGATCCCTTGTATTCCCTAGACCGGCTTCGAGAGGAGAATGATGCAATCGTTTTAGCTGTAGGAGCCACAAAACCAAGGTACATTTGTATTTTGATTTAGTTATGAAAAAAAAAATGTCAGTGGAGTTTTCTAAGGACATGCTAACAATTGGTGAACAAAATATTGGTACAGGGACCTACCTGTTCCTGGACGGGAACTATCAGGGATCCATTTTGCCATGGAGTTTCTTCATGCAAATACAAAAAGTTTGCTTGACAGCAATCTTGAGGATGGTAGATACATCTCTGCCAAGGGCAAGAAGGTAGTGGTAATTGGTGGAGGCGATACTGGTACAGATTGCATAGGAACATCTATTCGTCATGGCTGTAGAAACATCATAAATCTGGAGCTTCTCCCTGAGCCTCCTCAAACCAGGGCTCCGGGCAACCCATGGCCACAGGTTTGTAGAGTGTATAATATGGCAACTACAAACAAACATTGTAGATTGTGTAATTCAAGAAATGCTAAAATTGGGAAAATCTTGTATCATTAGTTGTCCCTTTTTCCTAGTCATTTTAATTATTTACTCCCTTCAAATTTTTTGGTTTGCAGTGGCCGCGTGTATTCCGTGTAGATTATGGACATCAGGAAGCTGCTGCCAAGTTCGGCAAAGACCCCAGGTCTTATGAGGTATTGACTAAGCGGTTTGTGGGAGACGAGAATGGGGTTGTGAAAGGACTTGAGTTGGTACGGGTCCATTGGGAGAGGGATGATAGTGGGAAGCTTCAATTTAAGGAAGTCGAAGGCAGTGAGGAGATGATTGAGGCAGACCTAGTCCTACTAGCTATGGGGTTTCTCGGTCCTGAGTCGGTTAGTATTCTTAAACTGCTACTTTGGTAAAAACAACATTGAACACTTCCATTTCAGTCCAGATGTTCCTTGGAAAAGTGAATTTATGCCTTCTAAAGTTTGACATATAGATGTGTGTGTATATAGAAACGTGACGAAATACTATGCTAAGTGATTTTGTACTGATTTTTGTGACGCTTAATTCCTTCAGACACTACCCGAAAAATTGGGCTTGGAGAGAGACAATAGATCAAACTTCAAGGCCGAGTATGGCCGCTTCTCAACCAATGTGGAAGGGGTCTTTGCTGCCGGGGATTGCCGGCGTGGCCAGTCTCTTGTAGTTTGGGCCATCTCAGAAGGTCGACAAGCTGCTTCGCAGGTTGACAAGTATCTGATGAGAGAAGAAAAAGACCACACCATCACTGTGGGTAGACCAGTCGACGTCAAGAGGCAACAAGATAGCAGCAAACAGACAGTAATGACATAGATAAATTTGTTTTCACTTCCTCATGTAGGATCAGCCGCAAAGAACTGATTTACCTACATAGAGGGCTTCTTCCGATTCGATTATCTCGTGGATGACCTACAAGAGATCCCATATCGAGCGCTGAAGTTTAGGAGGACATGAGAACTCAACGGAGAACAACAGTGGCATTTGCGGGATCGCTTGTAGGTCTTTCGATTTCTCTTTAAATGATGTTTCTCTGTATTGTCTTGTTTATAATCCCCCTTTTTGTTGTTTGAAAGATGGCTCTCGTGCCATCCGAAACGAATAATGTACAGTTTGTTATTTTTGATCTGTGAATGGAAATGGAAATTAATATAAATAAGGGGAATTTTACGAGACATGTTCTGTTTATTAGAGTTTGGAAATTGACCTATAAACTGTGTCTGACTTAATGCCTTTTGAGATGAACAGATCTTAAAATCCTTGTCTTCAAATTTACTAAATTTGGCACCTCGAAGACCTTTCATATCATTCTATTTTACGTTAAGCCTAGTTTGGGCATCAGATAATTTCCTCTTTCTAATGCAAACCAAAATCCAGCTTTTTTATCTCCAGCAAACAGCTGCATGAACCACAAAGCAACCATCTCGCCTGGAGTTGCAGCTCATTCAGTTCTCACAAGCATCCAATGATCCAAACATGTAAATGGTCTGCTCACAGATTTTCGCAAGAAATTTCAATAAAATGGCAAAACCCCAAATTTTTTTTTAAATTGGGCTCTTCCACATTAATAGGGACAGAGAGATTGGAACTCAGATCACAGGCCTAGAAGCACGATAGGTGGCCAGTCATTGCTACAGAGGTCTGTAAGGTGGTAACCTTGCCATCTATGGCTCAGGCGGCTGCCACCAAAAGAAGAAGGGAGAAGGAAATGAAAGTAACAAGTTGACAGCATTCAACCTTCAGGCTTATATAAATTCATACACATTGGCTGCTTTATGACAGGCAATGATAAAAGACAAAAGTTCATTGTAGTAGCAGTTTCATATGTTGATGGAAATTAATGGAACAAATGTTGAAACACTGCCTTCCCGGCAGGTCTGTCCACTGAAACTCACAAGCAGCCACCCAACTGCAAAAGACATCGAAAGAAGAAGAAAAGAAGCACAAGGATCAAGATCTAATCAGAAAATTTCAGTAATTGCTTGACCAATTAAACATTGGCCGTTTTGTCTTGTTCACGTTCCTTAATTCTGCACCTACCAAAATCTAGGAGTTTTGAAGTTGCATGATCTACAGTCCCTGGTTGCTGTTGGTAGAACTAACTTGTCAAGCATAAAGATTCAAACAGGTGGTGACACTTACTCATGATCCTTATATTATAATTGTGCTAATCATCTATGATCTAAGACATACTTTCCAGTGGAATATTTTACAATTACTTTAAATGTATACGATCAAAGTTTTAAGGTTGGATTCAGTTCAGAGCCAATGTCACAGCGAAGATAGATTCAAATTCGACTCTATGGAAAGGACAGTTCACTTACCAGAATAGCCTCTATTTCCCTGTCTGAGACAGGAGTGCGCTTTGGCTGAAGAGAAGCTTTCCCTCCAACAGCAGTATTGGTGGGTGCTGCTGGAACGTCTGACCTTGAAATGAAAATATGTTGAGCATCCCCCTCTGTCTCTGCAGCTTGAATTTGGGATGAAGAAACTGTACATTGATAATAACAGAAGAGTTGATTAGGTACCTAAAGGGCAAATGGCTGGGATTGTATATAGGAAAGCCCAATCTCATAGAATGACAAACAAATCATCTGAAGATGCCAACTACTGCAAGACCTGTAATGCATCACCATATTGACAGATGATTTTAGACAGAGAACAAGGCCTAGCATTTCTGCTTCCATTTCTAGGTCAGTCCTAGGAAACTTTTTTTTACCAACTTTATAACATAACACGTGGTAATGGTATCCTTCAATCCCCTTGTTCTTACCTGTCCCCTTCCGGCAAAACTGCTTCCTAACTGTGCCATATTCAGCCACAGACCGTAGCAAACCCAGAGGTTTCACAGATTTATGACGTTACAGGATGCCAAAACCTTGTTATCTACATGTTTGAACCCGTGGACCTGTGGAAGTATGCTGAATTTTTGCGATCAAATGCAGCAATACTTTCCCAAAACATGTCATGACCACATCTGGAGGTTGAATCGGCACTTCTCAGGGTAGCGAGTCCAATGATTTAAGAAACTGCACTACTTCATCAATAAAGAAGTGCTCCTAACTAGCACATGACATGCATTATTAGCTAGTACAAATAATTTGAATTAGTTCCCCGCTCATAGTGCCCTCGACTTGAACAATAGAGCTCTCCTAGTCCTAGCTACTAGCATGAGAAATGTCAAAACTTCTCATCTTGTCCCAAATTGAAGCTTCATTTCAACTCAAAAGTCTTTTATGTCGCCAATAGTCCATTTCACATCCTCATTTTCATCTTCTTTGTAGAAAATTTTCAATTGTTACTGGGTGTGCATGAATAGCTAATCTCCTCCTAAACTATTTTAACAGGTAGTGTCAAGGGATCTACTTAATATAGCAGTAGCAACCAATCATTTGAGAGTGCTTAAAGATACACCAGTTAATCATCAGCTCAAAATATCTAACTAAAGAATCAAATAGAATTACACAGTTACATACACAAGCCCGAGTGCGATTGTGTTACAGGGGAAGCAAGAGACAAAGAAAACGACAGGATCAGAGCTTACCCAATAAAGTAAAAGAAACTGGCAGTTTGAAGTTACACAGACACAATTATACATTAAAACAAAAACAAAAAAAAAAAAGGAAAGGAGAGAGAGAAAACAAGATCGGAAGGTAAGAGAGAGAGGGGAGGTGAGACCTGAAGCTGAGGATTTTGGGTGTCTTTGTGGGAATTTGATGCGGGGAATTCTCTTCATCACTTGCCCTCCTCCACCCATCTCTCTCTCTCTCTGTCTGTGGAAAAGAGGGATTGTAAGTTGGATGGGGCAACGGAAACAGGTTAGCGGACTGCTCTCCCCTTATTAGACGACGTTGTTTCTTTGGAATTATGTATAAACCGATAGCCTGTTTGGAAAGGAATTGGAAAGGACAAAATGGTTAGAAAAGTGTTTATGTTATAAAATTAAAGAAATATACAACATGTAAAATAATCAAACATTTTTTTAAAATTATCAAATAATAGTTACATTAGTTCTTTTAAAATTATTAAGAATAGATCTTTTTAATTATTCAAGATTTTATTTAAATCACAAGATAAAATAAAATATAATTTGAACTTAAATATTTTACTTATACTTTTTTATTTTTTTTTTTCTATATTATTTCTCTCTTCTTGCACACTTCTTTCTTCTCTCTTTTTTTTTTTTTTTCCCTCTTCCTTTTGCGCACATCTTCATCTGCTCTCAACACCATTCAATGCTTAAAGTGGTAGAAGTATTGTTGGAATTCAATACTTGTAGTGAAAACATTGTTGGAATCTAATGATAAGAATCCACTCATACATAACAATTTCCCTTTTCCTATTTAATTTTGCAAAGAAAAGCGGAAGAAAAAACATTTTTCTTGTTTGGAGATTCAAAGGAGAGAGAGTGAGAGAGAGAGGGAGAGATTATTTCCCTTTCCTTTTCCATAGCTTTTCTCCCACTTTCCTGTCCCTTTCTCTCCACACGTTTCAAGCATGCTATAACTTTTTTTTCTACAAGCTTTTTAATTATGAATTACACTGGGCTTATAGTTTAATCTTATGATTAAAATACAATTTTTACATAAATTAAAGACGGCAAAGTGAAAAATATAATGGTAATTGTGTATGTATAGAATTATAAATTTAAAGAGGGGCAAGTATGTCATCTGCATATATGAACCAAAACTTTAAAAATAGGACTTCAGTACCCTAACTAATATTTATATGTCTTGATGATATTTGAGACGAAAAGGTGGGATTTATTTATAATTTTTATAATTAAAAACTATTTTTCAATATTCCCCAATCTCCATTTTCGTAAATCAAATAACTATTTCCAAAACTCTCCACTTTCATACTCTCTCTCCCGCTATTTTATTTTACTTTTACTTTTTTATCACGGGTGTGCGCTCAGATTGTGAAAGCTCACTGTTTTGAACCGGACCGTCCGATTGAACCGGTTGAACCGTGACCCTGGCCTAGCAGCGGTTCGGATTTACCCATAAAACTGTTTGAATGAAAAAACCGTTTTAATTTGTGAAAAGCGCTCGGCCCGGCGGTTCAACCGGTGAACCGGTTGACCCGGTCTCGGGTCAGTGTAACGGGCCGGGTTCAGTCACTATAAATACACCTCTTTTGTTTTAACCAAAATTCTGCAGCTCAAGTCGTCGAGAGACTTTGACGTTCGACCACCTATCAATTCGACCAATCTCAACTCCGGCAGGTACTTCCCTCTCTCTCTCTCTCTCTCTCTCTCTCTGTGAATCTCTCGGCTTTCCCTTGATCTTATGCTTTTCCTCATTTATGTGCCACTTCTGGGCATGGGTTTGTCGGATTTAATCGTTTCGATTAATGTTTTGCGTAGATGTCGTTGTGGGTACGTGTACTCGAGTGACGGGTCTTACCTACTTACTGGTTGAGTTTTGATTTTTTTTTTTCAAGTGCTTTTGCAATTTTTATTAATGGTCCGGTGGAATTCAGATGGGGTTTGTGTTTGAAATTAGCCTGTTGTCGTAGTTGATGCAATAGTAATCATCAATTTAGTGATAATGATAATCTGATTCTGGGTTATAGCCATAGCCTTTCCTTTGTTGTTTGATGTTATCAGTCACTTTTTGTTTGGGTACTCAAACTTTGATTGGTTGTAATATATATTTTTGGCCTAATTTTCAAGTTTCTAATTTGTTATAACTGGTGTATTGATATAATGGTTATGGGTATGTCAATGTGTTGTTGTGACAGTCATTTCCCAGATTTTTCTTGTAGTGAGTAGTGACGGATTTATGTTCATGGGAATTAGGCCAAAAGTCTTAATTTGATGAATGGTGCTTTATTGAAGTAGACATTTGAATTATGTCTTACTGAAATAGACATATTTCTGGGTATTTTTTGATGTGTGGTGGTTCTTTGATCAATAGCAATCACAAATTGGGAACAAATTTGAAATTGCAGGCTTGCGGCTCAACTGCTCTCGAGTGAAGACTCTTCGAAACTTTGACGACGGACGAGCTATCAACTCCAGCACCGATCAACTCTCCGGCAAGTACTTGTCTTTGTCTCTCTGTCTCTCTTTGACTCTTTCTGTCTCCTCCTCTGAAATTCTGTTCTAAGGAAAGCTGAGCTAGGAAAAACTACATTAAATTTTTTTTATCATTGACAACATTCTAGTTGAATATTTTCTCTTATGAATTATTGATACATGTTAATAAAATTTTTTTGATGATTGCCTAACGCTAATTTAACATTTAGTAGGAAGTGGTTATATTTGACATGGCCAGAAGCCCAGAAGTGTTATATGTGCTTCTATAATTCTTTTAACTATATAATCTAAGTTATACTGTTAAATTGTGTTTTTATGTATTCATAATATTTTATTATTTCAGAAATTAAGGAACCATTAGAAGGAATATTTAAAAAATACTTCACATTTTTAGGCAATTGTTTGTAATTTTATTACATATTTTTATATATATTTATATCATAGTTATGACATTACGGTTTGATAACGGTTCAATAGTGGTTGACTTTAGGTTTGAACCAGTGCCGTTTTTTTTTTTCAGTTCGCTCAACCGTCCGAGTTTCAAAACATTGGTGAAAACCACTCTTCTAATCTTGCAAATACAAACCAAACGGTAGAAAATTGAATATAACTAGCAGTTTTGATATTGGTTTATCTTTACTTCATCTTTTAATACTGGGAGACAAGATAAGACATTTTAAAAATAGGGAGAAAATGAGAATAATTATATATAGAGAAATAGAGTACAATGAGAATAATTATCGGAGTATATTTTCAAATGTGTTAGTGGATGGCTGCTATGTTTTTTTTTCGCCCTTGGGGGGCAAGAGAGAAAATTATTAAAAAAAAGGGAGGTAAATTGGTATTGTGTGAAATGGAAATTATTAAATTTAATAAAGGTGTATACAGTATACATGATAAGATATGGTACACAATCTTTTGCATCTCAAACTTGTATCAGTCGGAATAGTTAGTTGTTTAAATTTACCTTAAAAATTTATAGAATTTTAAAAAGTGTTCAAGTTTAGTTTTTCTTATATTTTGAGCTTATATCATATAGGCTCTGTTTATTTGTGAGATAAAAAAAATAAGGAATAAGTAATACAGTGAAATTAGAAAAATGGTGATAGGTGATAAGTAATACTTAATGTGATGGGGGATTACTTATACTACGTTTGGTTAAGATGTGATTATGATAAATTAAGTAATATTATTTTGTTAAAATATCACATTAAAAATTAAAAAAAATAATAAAAAATTAATTTTAAATTATAATATAACTATTTAATATTAATATTAACCTATTATAATAATAAAAGAAGGATAAAAATGTTATTTTAAAGCTTATCTCAAGGAATGGGGTAAGTAATATCATCTTTCTATGGAATTACTTATTTTTCATTTTAAGAGATTATACTTTGGAAGGAATTACATTTTCTCTATTTTTTTTTGTTTTCAAATATAGAATTAGATGAGATCCACCATAACAAATCAAATCTCTTATGCTAATCCCCCAAACAAAACATAGTCATAAGCTTTTAATTTAATTGCCAGGCATAAATAATTTAATTTTTTAGCGTTGCCAAAAAGGAATTTAAGAGCATAATTTAATTTGTTTATAATCGCTCTCGAATAAACTTTTGGTGCGCCTCTCACTTGGTTGTTGACAGGTGTTCGGCTGCAGTTTCTACACACGAACATCGTATTGATGGACAATTCTGCCTCCTCGCATCGCGAACTTGCAATCCCAGTCGTTTACCAATGTTAAAGGCTATTAATCGTACGGTCACGTTCCATCTCCCACAAGGACATTAAACAGTGCGAAGTATACAATGATTCCCTCACGCCCCGTATAAGCACCGCACCTGTGGAGTCAGCTGCGAGAAGCGCGAGGTTTGTTTATTTTGCAGAGACGAAGAAGAAGAAGAAATGGCGAGCAATCAGGGCCGCATATTCTCATCACTAATCAAGCTGTCTACACCAAAATTGGGGCCTTCGTACGCGAAATCTGAATCGGGAAGTCTCTCCTGTTCGAACTTGGCGAGGCGACTCATCTGCTCTTCGGCTCAGCATCAACAGCAACAACAAAAAGGTAACCCTAACAAGCTAGAAAGAGAGGAATCAGAAATCAAAGAGAGGATTCAAGACGAAAAAGACGACGAAGACGAAGACGAAGACGAAGACGACGGCGACGACGTTGATGTGAACAAAGAGACCGGTGAAATTGGCGGGCCTAGAGGTCCCGAGCCCACTCGTTACGGCGATTGGGAACGTAACGGTCGATGCTCCGATTTTTGAGAGTTTTTTTGTTTGATTTTTAGCTGTCGTTGAAATCTTTATCCAGTTTGGGGACTTAAATTGGGGCTAGGGTTATTTCAGTTTTTGTAGCAAGATCAAATGTTGAATGAACGAATCAATCATATTTGTTGTTAACCGGTTACTTTTCTTGATGGATGGGGTTGGAATGAAGCTGATGAAGCACAAAAAATGTAGAAAAAATCTCAGACGATTAATAAACCATCGTGATTAGACCTGCTGGAGTTTGAAACAAGAATTCAATGCACTATCAAATTTCATTTATGGGGTAATTACGCCTCTCAATTATGTCTCATTACTTAGAAATTTTTTTAAACTTTAAAACGTGATATTGTTAATTTTTTAAATTATTAATTAAGAAAAATATAAAAATTATTATGTGATTTATATTTTTGAAAGTATAATTTTATATTTTAATTGACTTTATTTTATTATAATAATAAATTAATAATTTAATAATTAAAATGTCTTTTCAAATCAAATAACATATAAATATAGAGGACAATTTAAGAAGTATTTTAGTTATTAAATAATAATTACAAAAAAAAAGGTCACATAATAATAATTTTTATTTATTTTCTTAACAAATTGTTAATATAGTGCTAATAGAAAGTGTTAATTGATACAAAGTGACAGTTCAAGAAATCTGTGGGTTATAGAAATCAGGCCCAGTTCGCTTGGTCAGGCTCAATAAAAATTAAGTAAATGAAGTTGGGCTACGGGTCAACTCAAGTAGTCATAAATGCAACCAGACCCATATTGTCGATCTCCTGCCGACCTTAGGTTCAAGACCAACTTGCGAGCCCAACTTGCGGGTATAATCAGAGTATTTAATGCTCTGACCGTAGTATTTAATGCGGAGATGACCCGCATTTAGTGCAACAACGGCTTGCCATACGATGTTCACCCTCACGTCCGATCAACCGAACTTTGGCACAATGATAAAGCTAGACTCATGTTCGATCAGTCGGAGACGAATGATGTGATCTACGAGATAGGTCATGATAACCTTAAGGTAGACACAAGGTTTAATACTCCATCGATTACAACTTTATAAATACCAAAGCCCCAAAGAGAAAAGTATGGACAATTAATTTCACGAATATACTGTCTTTATTCATTTAATTCTCGATTAAGATTGCTAACTTAATCGTCAGAGTATGATCGGCCCAAACAAGGTCGAAACATTCTAAACGTCTCTATCTTTTGCAGCGAATTGGTGCTCATTGATTTTGGTTCGAAGGATCGGCTAGGCCTTTTCAAAAATCCCACTTAGAGGATCAATATGTTACGTTTTAAAGTTTAGAGAGGTTAGTGACACTGAGTCATAATAAGGAAGTATCGCTGCAAGAACAAGAATTTTTTCCAACTCAGGTTGCAGTAATTTCTCCTGTATTGTGTACGTGGTAGCATACCAAGGTACCACATATTAAAATTATGATAATAATTTATTTATATTCTTTTTAGATTTTAGATACCAATCATGTAATTACTATATCTGTAAAAAAAATTCTAATAAAAATAAATATATAACTATATAATAAAATAATATGCTGTCACGTACACAGCGAATGAGAATTGCTTCCACCATGAGTTGAAAAAAATCCTCATTGTCACTGTAATTGCCCCTCATTTATAGTTATTTCCATTTGTAGTTATTCGTAATCAACTATCATGAGTTGTCCAGTCAAAAGGAATATAATTTTGTATATGGGCATGCTTTAATTTAAAAGATTGGATGAACTTAACTAATAAAAAACAACCATTCTGGAGCAGTCTTTGTTGGAGTTCCAATTTGCACTAGGTGCTCGGCAGCTACAGAGGAAAAACCGGTTGAACTTTGGTCTAATTTTTTTTATAAAAAAGGCATGCATAGGTTAAACCTCGTACCAAATGAAACGTGGAATTTTAATTTTGATCCAAATTTAACTGAGCAGCATGCAATTTGTGATGGAAATAGGATGCGGTGAAAATCAACTTAGTAAATATAACATCCAAATTCTTCAGGTCTCCCCGTCTAACTTAAGACACAGTGTTCACAAACTGATCAACAAGGAAACTGTGAGTGATCGTATAGGGCACCCTTGTAAACTCATGTCCACGAAAAAAAAACAAAAAAAAAACCATAGATCCACTTTTTTTCGGTTGGGGAGGGCCGAGGGGCTTCTGTTTGGTATAGGGTTTTGACCAATGGTTTCTGGCCCTTTGGGTTTACAATATTTATTGACTTCAATATTTATTCCCCAAAAATCAAATAATATAATGACAAATATTTTGATTCAGCAATTAAAAACCAGAGCTTTCGACTAGCCATGTTTAAAGTTTGTGACTAATCACAAATGTGTCTGATGAGATTTTGATCTTCTTGTTCAAGCAGGCCGGCTGTTTTATTATGTTTCAACAAAACAAAAAGGAAAGACTCTGAGTTTGCACTAAATATCCAACAACTCACAGATGCCTATAAAATGAAGAAACTGTAATAGTTGTCTCTCTTTTGTTTATAACTCCATGAAATTCTTTTTCTCCTACTTTCTGGGTAATTCAACCTTACTTTTGATTTGAATAGTGGTTTCTAATTTGCGTTGTTGAGACCAAGACATTATTCAACTTTGTTTAGTCTCTATTTACCTTTTGCTTTTACTAACATTTATTTGGTTTGAATTCAACATCGTTCTTCCACCATTGGAGGTGGTAGTATGGTGGTAAGTGGGTTACTTTCAAATGGTTTAGTTACAGGAGTTCACGGGTTCAATACATGTTGATGCCCCTTATCTATGGATCCTGTAGACTGCTTGCTTGTTCACTTGGCCTTTAATGTAGACTGCTTGTTTGTTCACTTGGCCTTTAATGATGTTGTGATGACGAACTCACTTTTTCGGATAATAATTATAGCTTAAATCGAATATTTCATAGCAGGTGACGGGCTCACTATCATTGGTTGCCCCTCTCACCTTTCTTCCAATTCTCTTCTAGCGTTTCCGTACTAAATTTATTCTTCCAAGTAGTTTTTCAACATTTTCTTTCATTTATCTTCTATTATTATTATTATTACTAGGGGGTGCTTGGCTGTCCCTAACATTTTTCTAGGTACCATCATTTCTCAATTTTCTTTCTTGTTTGATGTAACCCTACTTTTATTTGGTTTGAATTCAACATCGTTTTTCCAATTCTCTTCTAGCGTTTTCATACTAAATTTATTCTTCCATGTAGTTTTTCAACATTTTCTTTCATTTTTCTTCTATTATTATTGTTGCTATCACCTCTCAATTTTCTTTACCAGTTTGACGTAACACCGCTTACTAAGTCCAAATCTTTCACTGAACTTTTCAATATTTTACAGCAGAGTCAATAGCCAATGGAACAACTTTTGTGTTGTCGGCTTTGATTAGGGTCATAGTAACCGAAGCTCTCGGCAATCTACTAGGTCCCCCTCTTGTTATTATATATGTATATACTACTCGGTCTCACCTTTTAATAATATGATTTTGACATCAGACAATTACGACCGTAGGATCGAGTCAATTAAGTGTGACCGAGATCATTTTGGTGGTACCCTTCATGCTGATACCTCCAAAAAATAATTAATGGCTTTTTGTATTTTTCAATTTTTGTAGCAGAAAGCAGAAACTTTTAATTTATTAAAATGTTTTTATATAATATCGGCATGATCTTAACCCGCTGCAAACGTTTTGAACGGGTCAACCTGCATTCCATCAGAGCTGGTACCGCAGCAAGATTGCAGGCATGTGTGTCTAGCCTTTGATGGTGGGTTTTCTAGGACCCCATTTGTTTTCAGTCAATCTTAGTCCTTATTAAGATTGTGGTCGAGTCGAGTAGTAAATTGTTCATGTTTAATTTAAAACATTTAAAGAGTTTAAAAATATATTTAAACTTAATTTATTTAATTTTAAAGTTAATTTTAAATAAATTTTAATCGACTAATCGCAAGCCTAATTTAAATAGTTTGAACCTTTTAGTATATACAAATTTATCTAACTGAGTTCAAACCAAATCTAAAAATTTAACGAAATATATTTAAATTTAATTTATTTATATAACAAATTGATAAATTCATTTTACATAATCGCATATTCATGATACATCCCAGTTGAGCCGTTCGATTAACATGGACCGATGTGATAGTTCTTGTAGGGTCCACTGACAGCAACATATAATCTAACGCGTTCTGCTGCGCAAAATATACAGAGTAACATCGTTGATCCGCCCAATTAGTTGACTAACGAATGAGGCCATTTATCTTGACTTTCTTGAATGCAGCCAATCGGAAGAAGATTGAATGGCCCAACAAGACGAGAAAATATTTGGTATTATAATGGTATTCCGTTATTATATTGATGTGATATAACGGATTAACAATATATAATTACATGAATATTTAAAATTTTAATTATTTTGTTTTAGACTAAAAAATATAAATTTAAAATATAATACTCTTAATAATTAAAATTTATATAATTATATAATTATGTATTATTAGTTCGTTATATTATGTCAAAATATTGACATAATACTATCGTAGTACCGAAATATTCTATGGTCTAGAAACTTTTATTAGCCTATGGTATGGAACATCATATACGCTATGGTAGCCCAGCAATAATTAGCATAGGCTCTATTACCCAAAAATCAACTCTCAAACCAAAATGGATACCCAAAAGACCATCACCTTCTTCCTTTTCCTCATTTCCTTCTGTTTCTTTTCATTCGTGGTGAGAAGCACAGAAATCTGCTCAACCGCCGGTTGCGATCGGAAGGAGCCCGCGATCCGGTTCCCTTTCCGGCTAGGCAATCTCCAACCAAAGTCTTGTGGCTATCCGGGTTTTGACTTATCCTGTGATAACACAAACCAAACTGTTCTTGAGCTGCTAGGTTCAGGAACATTCACTGTCCAAGCAATAGACTATGGCACACAAGAAATATGGATTAACGATCCAGACGACTGCCTCCCTAGACGCCTTCTTTCTCTAAATCTCTCTGGTTCTCCTTTTACCGGCGTTCATTATCAAGATTTTACGCTGTTTAATTGCCCGCTAGACTATATGAAGTATAGATTAAATCCTATAGCTTGCCTTAGCGGATCAACCTACACGGTTTTCGCTACTTCTTCTACTAAAGGTATTAGATTTTTGACATCAACTTGCAGACTTATTGCAACCGTTGCAGTCCCGGTTCAGTGGCCATTCTATGAGCAGGTGCTTTCTTCTGACCTTAGCGATGATCTTCTGCTCACTTGGGTTGCACCCAACTGTGGAAGGTGCGAGTCAAAGGGTGGCCGATGTGGGTTCAAGAGTGGTTCTAGTCTTGAAGTTGTCTGCACAGACTCTCCTAAACATGGTAAAATCTCTTCATTTTTCCAAGTTAATTTTTCTAAATTTTGTTCAATTCACTTAGAAATACTTATACTACAATCTCTTAGGCCGCGTTTGTATTCGTGGATTCAAAATGAATAAACTGGGATTTGTTTGTCAAAGAAATAAACCTTTATTTATATTGAATATTTACATTTTACATATTAACAAGTAGAGTAAGGATTTCAATGATAAGGTGAGAATAGTAATTTCAAATTCACTGTAACAATGATTTTAGTTGTATAATAATATATTAAATTATTATAAGTTCTAGCTATCGCTTTGGTCATTAACCTAACTTTAATAACTAATTCTCACTCGCTAGGTTTTGTAAATTAAAGCCTCCAATCAGTTGATTTCGAATCTATCTATCCAAACAAAACATTAGTCTTTAAATTTTTTTTGGACCTCAACCACATATATTTTTTTAATAGATTAACCCCATAGTTTATATTATAAAAACAAATAAATAAGTAAATAAGTAAGTCAATGGTTGTATACTTTGGGTGTCATATATCTCTTGTCTCTTCGCTTTCTGTTTTCTACAGAGAAAGTCAAGGGAGGGGTCTACTTAATGCTTGTACTCTTTGAAGGTGATGGCGATACTAATTGAACATTATACGGCCTAGTTGTTAATATGACAGAAAATAGAAAGCTACGACCAAGTAAAGAATAGGAATCATATCTTCAAGGAAAATCAATAGCAAACAAATAATAAAAAATTAGAGTAAAATAAAAGAAGGAAATCTCAACTGCGTAGATAAGTTTTGACTAAATTTTTTTTAAATAATGCTATACATAAATTAATTTTTTAATCTATTTTTTTTACTTATAAGACATAATGCAGTAGGATTCATATTAATAAATGTATGTAGCACTCAGTTTGTGTCTTTTAGATAAGAAAGTAAGTTAAAAATTAATTTATGCATAGAATTTTTCAAATCTTTACTCTAAAGTTTTGGCCAATGAGAGACAGCTATTTGGCCACGTTGTCACTCAAAGTGCGCTCAACGCTTTTCTCACTCAAATCATGGCCTTTGGTAAAGTTAACTTTGACTTAATTTAACGGACTGTTTTGATTTGTCATCACGTACATATATTCACCCAGAGCTGCAATCAGATGTTCTTGGTCCATCATCGCAAGAAAAACTAAAAAGCCATGAATGTATACTCGAAGCGTCATCATCATCTTCTACATGTTAAGCTGAATGTTTTGTTAGCTTTGAACTCATTATCTAATAGCATAAATTTTTGAAAAAATTGGTGATCTAATTGGTATCATTACTTTAATAATAGGAGCTCTTGGATTTGAGTCTTATAACACGTATTTACTCTTCTGTTTTTGCACTTCATTTTGTTTTTGATCAACACTTATTCGTTAAATTTATTTATCTCTTCACATGCAAGACGAAATCGCACGTTAGAGAGGCTAACTTAGTTTATATTGTTCGGCCTCTATTTAACGACTCAAGTTTTTAGGAGAGTCGGATATCTAAAAGTTTTAATCGCCTTAAGCTAATTTAAGGAGTTGCTCGTACTCCTCAACCCCATCTCTAATCATTGTTGATGGCATAAAATTGTAAGAAAAATGTTATCCTTCTACAAATTAAGAAAATCAGATAATGATGTGGATATAATATTTTTGTAAATAAAAGCTACATGAGTGTTTTATTTTTAAATGAATGACTCTCATTCAACTACACTATTTTTGTACTAAATTATGTATAATTTTTTATTTATTTATGTAGCATTATCTAAATTATAAATAGTTCTTCGGTATTTGTCTACGAGTCCATGTTGACTGAAACCCAACTGACTCAGGATTCCCAAAGAGCGCTCGCTATGCCATAATTGTGGGAGCTGGAGTACCCGCACTCCTGTTCGCTGGTGGGCTGGTTTGTCTCCTTTGTGGCAGGGTGGCCAAGTCCTACGGGAGGAGGCGGCGCAATCCCATGACAGAATTCACCTCTGCGGTTGCTCCACAGCCCACCGCCATCGCCGGCCTTGATCAGCCGACAATAGAATCGTTCCCCAAGTTGGTTCTCGGCGAGAGCCGGCGACTGCCCAAGCCCGACGACAACACTTGCCCAATATGCTTGTCCGAATACAAGCCCAGGGAAACGCTGAGGAGCATACCTGAATGCCAGCACTGCTTCCACGCCGATTGCATCGATGAATGGCTTCGCTTGAATGCTACGTGTCCGGTTTGCCGGAACTCTCCCGAGCAGTCACCGCCGGCGGCTTAGGTTTTTGCAGATTCTTTTCTTTGTTTCCTATGCACAGGCCTCATGAATATGTTACAACAAAAGATTCGGAATACTGGTTTTGTTTTGCCATCTATTTCACCGAAAATGGCCATGCCAGACCTTCAAATCATTACATTGTGAATTGGCTTACCTTCTTAATATATGAATTAGTCATCAACTTCCAATACACAATATAAAGAATCCATATAACCTATATGGAAAGGCTATGTAATGATCTGATTGAAAGCAATTACTTATTGATTGATGAGAACAGAGATTTCTTCTCCCATGAGTGTAGTAAGAACCAACATAGATTAACACTTTGGGTGCAATATAGCCAACGGTCCATCTAGCAGCAGTCATGGATACAACGCTTTGTTCCTTTGAACACAACTTTGCTAGACCAAAATCTGAGATCTTTGGATTCAAGATGTGGTCCAACAAGATATTATGGGGTTTGATATGGAAGTGAAGGATTCGTTGATCGCAACCTTGGTGAAGATATTCAATTCCTTTGACTATGCCCAGAGCAATATCTTGCAGCTTCTCCCAGCCAAGTAGATGCTTCTGGTGATCAGATGATATGAATTTTTTGAGCGAATCATTTGGTAAGAACTCGTAAACGAGAGCTCTTCTGAATCCGTCAGCACAGTATCCGATAAGCGAACCACATTGGTGTGGTGGATTTTACCTATTATCCCCACTTCGTTGATGAACTCTTCCCCATTTCCCATGGAACCGTTGAGGATCTTAACTGCAACATGAACATCATTAAAAAGTTTTTCTTTTGTACACTGTTCCGTAACCACCTTGGCCTATTTTGTCCTTGAATTGATCTGTAATTTGCTTGATATCTGCATAAGAATATCTTGCCGCCTTGAGAGCTTTGTAATCCTCCAAGAATCTTTCAATCTTTATTTGATCCTCTTTCTTTTGTTCTTTTTAATCTAGAAAGCAATACATTGCAATGACAACCACAGCAAGAAGAAACGAGCCTACGATCGCACCTACAATTATAACAAATTTAGGAAGACAAATTTTCTCCTTTCAATCAAAATGGATTGGCGGGTGGACAACTTCACCTGCAACCACTAGTGGCCTTTTCGATTCACCTGTCAAAGGTGGAGAAAAGTAGATAGTCAGCTTATCATGGATTCTAAAAGTTTTCTGAAAACAAAGTTTCGGAATCACTTTACCAAAACCCAGTCTCTGGCGAAAACGCTTTTGAAACCAGTATGCCAAATGCAAATTTTAGAAACCGAAAACAAAAAGCAGAAACCGAAATGTCAATTCAACAATAGTGGGTCATAATTTGTAGGGAGATTTGATGCTCCATGAGAGCGAAAATGTCACTGGAAGGCCTATTTAAAAGGAAAACTCGGGAAACCAGAGAAATAAGTACCTGCAGTTGGTGGTTTGAGGTTGCCATAGCATACAATTTCATGTTCCCTGTCGTTGTTCTTGAATCTACAATACTTGCTTTCTGCTTCACAGTTCCCACAAATCCGTTGGGGCTATTTCAATCGAAGATCGTATGTCTGGTCAAACACTTCAGATGGAACTGATGAAATGTAATGCATCTTTCTGCAAGATAACAGGGGCGCATAGTAGATGTATTCATCAGAGTAATGAGCATGAACTTCTCGGTCAGTGTTGCTGAGGCAAGTGAAGAAGTTATTAATGACTGGCTCTTTCGAGGGGCAACTGAATAAGCAGAAGTTATATACGAAATCTACTGCAAATTGGAAGGGAGAGGCAGACAAGTTGAGGGTTCGAAGCTGCCGAGGAAAGCAGCCATCTGGGTCATTTATATGCATCGACTGAGGTTTGTAATCTATGTCCTTGACCAGTACCTTCGCGCTAGTTTTTTACAATGTGATATTGGCATATGTTTTTTTCTTCTAGTTTCTATTTTTTGTTTTTTGTTTTTTTAATTCTCAAAACCAAAATCAAAAAATAGAAATGTCTCGTTTTTTGTGCTCTCAAAAAAGAAAGAAAAAAACTATCAAAACACTATCATTTTAATATTGTTTTCATTTTCATATAAAAACAGTTTTGAAAACTCAAACAAATCTTTTTTTTGGTTTTTAAAATTAGAGTGTTTTCTAAAAAAATATTTGAAAATAAGTTCCAAAACTATTTTATCACATGTGTTTTTGCCAAAAATAGTTTTCAAAACCAGTTTATTAAATTCAATTTAAATGAATTTGTAAAAATAGAAAAAAAAAAAGAAATCGAAACTATTACCAAACGCATCTAATTTTTATGTTTCTTGTCGTGCAAGTACTGCTACGCATCTCAAGTTTAGCCCAAACACTAAGGTAAAACTCCCCTCCAGACCTTAATATTTAGAATTTTTTAGACTCTTTATCTCACTATGTCACGTGTTAGTCACTCAGATTTAACAAATGATGTTATCTTATTTAAATTCACGATTTTATTTAATGTAAAAAAAACTAATAAAATAATAATGTGAGTTTGAATCGGATAATAACAGATTTCATTTATCAACACGTGTCGTAGTAAAATAAAGAGTTTATAGGATTTTGAATATTAAAGTCTGAAGATGAGCTGAACCCATAAAATTTTTAAAGTTGAGTGGTACTGAATCGGCGTTGAAGAGGTTAAAATATAATTAATTCTTAATTTTTTTCACCAATATTAAAAATTAAGAAAATGATTGTTTAAACCTTGAAGTAATTAAGGTTGATGAATGTCATTAAAAATCTTAGTCAAAGTTGAAGGTATAAAATGATATTATAAACCTTAAACTAAGACTCGTGAACATGTATCATATTTTAATGTCTACTTATATAAATAATAGAATAATGCTATTTTTTAAAAAAAATTGTTTAGTAAATTTCATCAAAATTATGTGACAATATCATTTTTTTCAAATAAGAATTTCACTGTGTGTTTTGTTTTAAAGTAAACGATCCTTATTTAACCACATCATTTTAACACATATTATATAGTGATGGCAGTGGACCGAAAAAAAGTAGAGATTCGACCGAACCCATCCTGTTTAGAGAGGGTAAGAAGGATTCAAAACTAGAATGACGGCGGGGATGGAGGTTAAAATAAAAATTCATACGGGTATGGGGGCGGGGCTAGACGAAAGTTTTCTCCCACCTCGCCCGTCCCCGCCCTGTTTCCCCACTTTAAATTTTTTTATTTTTTATTTTCTATATAGGCAATTTTTTTAAAATAAAAATCTAAACTAACCCATTTTGAAAACATCAGTTTCTGCTGTTGTAGAAGTGTTTTAGTAAGAAAAATAATTTGTGTTGGTGACAGAAGATTAGACAATAATAGCAAATGGTAGTAGCTTGTTTTAAAATTATTTTCATAAAATTGTTAGACAGAATGTTAGACAGAAGGTTAGACAAGAATACTATTTTTATGGAATTACTTTAAAATTTTGGTCAACATAAAAAATAAATTTTGCTGTGAAATAGATGTATAACTTTTAAAAATTAGCAGTTTGTAAACAAATTAAATGGTAAAAAATGCTTGGGCTCGAGCTTAGACTCGATTTAGAACCGAGAGTGAAAGCGGAACAAGAATAAAAACAACCTTATACCTGTAGAAGTGAGAATGGAGGTCTCCGTCTTCATTCAAATAAGAATGAAGGTAGAGATGGATATCCCAATTTCCTCCCCATCACAATCCATTGCCATTTTTAATATTGTATGAATTTTTTTAGTTATGCCATTAAAGATATCTAAGTCAGCTTAAATGTGCCTCAACTAGTCTCCCCCTAATCTGGCCATACACGCCCACCAATGAATTCACGACAGCGAAATTTCTTGACACCTGCCCCAAATAACAACATGGAGTTCTCTACGAAGATGATGCCAACAAAACTTACATGTTTCCTTCTAACCCTTACGTTGACTCTCTCTCTCTCTCTCTCTCTCTCTCTCTCTCTCTCTCTCCATGTTTAGCCGAAGGCTCGTATTTGCTGGTTACAGAGCCCTCGCCGTTCTTGTCCTGTTTTCGTTAAATTCTCATTCGAATCAAACTCGTAACTCCGTTTCGCCATTATAATACGAGCCGGAGCAAAGGGGAAAATATGAAATGATTTTCTTGACAATTCTTTTTTTTACTTTGGGCGATTTGTCCACAATATCAGCTTCCCCTTTCGATTGAAAGGCGACCCAGATAGCTGTGGAGATAAGTTGCAGGACGACTCTGAATCCGGTATTCGTGACAACGGAATTATTATTTTGATCTTCACTCTGCATCATGCCACAATATCGAGAAAGACCCAGAAGCAATCGGAATTACACTCTGGTAGAACAATCTACGGTACTGAACTCATATTCTGGAAAATACAACGTGCAGGCAATCAATTACAACAACTTCACCCTCCGTCTCGTCGATGTGGGCATAACACAGAGCAGCAACGTTTGCTCCTCTTTCCCTTTTCATTCTTTAACGCCTCTCAACTTCAGCTTTGCAGATCCGTACAGACTTTCGGCTGTAAGCTTGGTTGTTTTCTTGAATTGCGAAAACCCAGTGAATTCTCCTATTTACGTCGACAGAACTGCTTATTGCAAGAACGTCGGAGTCAATTCGTCCTCCTTGAGAGAGTATCATTCGTACGTTCTGGTCGGAGACGTGAGGGTGGGGGATGTGGCGGACTCGTGCAGTGTGGAAACGGTGGCTATTTCGTCGTCGCCGGCGTTGCTGAGTAAAAGTGAATCCACCACCAAAAACTTTTCCTTGTTGGACATCCACAAGGAGTTAGGATATGGGTTTGAAGTGTCATGGGAGTTCAGACGCTGCAAACAATGCAGACGAAGAGCATCTTGCTTAGGCGATATTCTTAATATCACCGCCTGCTCCAGCGTTTGCTCTTTCTATACGCCCTCCTTCCTAAGTGCGTAAGATGTATATTCTGATCTCTTCAATGCTAATTCCGACTTTGCTTAGGTGATAATGCCAGAGTATTTTTTTTTTTTTTTATATGTACCAAATCCAGCTTGTTTTGAACTTGCTTGTCAAACCCAGCTCTATCTTAAAGTTGTGGTTTGAAACCAGGGTCATGTTTTCATACCACAATTTTCACTAAACCTTCATTTGCATACTTCACATAGTAGTTGTGGATTGAAATCACCGCTTTATCTAAACCTTAGTTGTAAATTATATATAAAATTTACACAACTTCAACTAAAATCATGATTTGAAACCACCACTCCAACAAGAAGCTGAGTTTGGTAAAAAAGTTGAAAACATGCTATGTCCGGTTAAAAAAAGTTTTTGGGATTGAGTTTGGTAAAAAAAAACTCCATAATGCTATACCCTACATGTGAAAATTCTAAAACAAGATAAGGTTGTGAAATCAAATTAGGATAGGTTGGGCTTGACCTACAGTTCTGACTAATTTTCCCCAATTTTTTTATCTGTTGTCTCATGCTCTCATTTTCACCCCCCTAATCTGATATGTATTCGAAGAGTAATGCTTTCGTTCCGTAACATAATTTTCTCCCCGTCAAAATGCAGGCAACTTGTGGAGAGACATTCAACGTGAGTAATTCTTCTCCCACTGATCGATATTTATTCAGTTTCAACACAGAGGTTGTTTAGCCAATACTAAGTGGTCGAAAAAAAACATTTTTGTAAGGTTTCTTATATAAAGTCATATCTTTCCAAGTTCCACTCTCTAATTTCTTATGTTTGTCTCGTTGACATGCCAATCGTTCCAGCATATATAAGATATTTAAAGTGAATGGATATCCAGTTGCATTTCTCATTGCTTTCCAAGATGCCTTCAATCATCTGATTCTTTCGTTGCTAAGACTTATTGAATGCCTTGTTAGTTTAGTTGCATGTCCCATTACCCATTTTTTATTTATTTATGTTAACTGCCTTAGTCACATGGCTGAATCCTCATTAATTTTTTTTTAATTTTTTACAGGTAGCCATTATCTTCATCTCGTAATCGTAGGTAAGACCTGCTATCATTCCTCTCTTTTATGATCAACCACGAAAAGTTATCTTGTAATTGCTGGAAAAATATGAAAGACTGCTTAATCCATTGGAAATGACCTTTAATTGAAGCAATGGTAGTATACATGAAGCGCCAAAATCAAATGCAGTACAGCAGAAAATGGAATTTGAAGCACAATTTCTTTCAAAGTGGTGATAATGATAGGACAAAGGAACATTTTCTTATTGCCTAAATTTTTTTGACTACACTACACAGGAGCAATCCTTGCAGCAAGGATTTTATTTGCGCCATGTGTGTTCGGGTTTCTAATCTATAAGTTTAAGAGAAGGCATTTATCGATGTTTGATAGCGTTGAAGGTTTCCTGCGAAGTCAAAATAACCTCATGCCTATTAGGTACTCCTACTCAGACATCAAGAAGATGACCAAAGGTTTTAGAGACAAGTTGGGGGAAGGAGGCTATGGTTCTGTGTACAAGGGAAAGCTTCGGAGTGGCCATCTTGTAGCAGTAAAGATGTTGAGTAAGCCCAAAGCCGATGGGCAAGAATTCATAAATGAAGTTGCTACCATCGGAAGGATTCATCATATCAATGTGGTTCAGCTAATTGGATATTGTGCTGAGAGATCTAAGCGTGCGCTTCTATATGACTTCATGCCTAATGGGTCTCTCGAGAAGTACATCTTTTCTCAAGAAAGAAATTTTTCCTTAAGTTGTGAGCAAATGTATGAGATTTCTCTTGGAGTGGCTCGTGGGATCGAATATTTGCATCAGGGGTGTGACATGCAGATCCTGCATTTTGATATCAAGCCACACAACATTCTTCTTGATGAGAATTTCACTCCAAAAGTTTCTGACTTTGGGCTTGCAAAATTGTATCCAACAGATGATAGCATTGTGTCTCTGACTGCAGCAAGAGGAACCTTGGGCTACATGGCTCCGGAGTTATTCTACAAAAACATTGGAGGCGTTTCATATAAAGCTGATGTTTATAGTTACGGAAGGCTGTTGATGGAAATGGCGGGCAGGACGAGGAATTGGAACGCTTTAGCTGATTCAAGCCAAATCTACTTCCCTTCCTGGGTTTATGACCAATTCACCGAGGGAAGGCATGTAGAAATGGGAGAGGCCACGGAGGAGGAGAAGGAGATGGTGAAGATGATGGTAGTAGCTTTATGGTGCATACAAATGAAGCCTAGTGACCGTCCTTCCATGAACAAAGTTGTGAAGATGCTCGAAGGAAATATTGAAAATCTTCAGATGCCTCCCAAGCCTTTTCTGTATCCACAAGAGACAAATCCAACAATATTTCCCAATAATCTGTCAGGTGCTTGTTTAGATTCCTTAACTGTGGATATAAGTGCACGCTAAGTGCTTCGGCTGTTAGACTTTCTTAAGTTCCAAAATGTAACTAATAGCACCTAATCATGGAAATTACGATACTTATTTCCATATATATAGACAATCTATGGAACCAACCAGGCACCTTAATCTGCAATACAATCGATTAGCTTAATTTATACACAGGCAAAAGAAACCTATCAGATTTTCTTGTATTATTCATTCATATTTATTTTCTTCTCATTTTTAACTCCAATCGAATGAAAAAATATTGCTTATTTCATTTCATTTCTTTATCTATCTTTGACATAGTACAAACTTTCTAAGCAAAGGAATAAAAAAAGAAAAGAAAAAAATAGACTGTCATTTTCAAACAAAGAACTGTAAAAGTGATCTTGATGAAAGACAGAAAACCTTTTCATCTTTACCTGAACTTCTAATGTATGGATCTTGGATTGGTCAAATTATTTATACATACTTATTTTGTTCTCATTTTCTAATTCAATAAAAAAAAAGTTGTTGCTTCATCTCTTTAGCTAGCTTTTGTTTGTGTTTTCATTTTCTTTCACAAATACAAGATTTAAATATAGTACAAGTATTTCTAAACAAACGAAGAAAAAAAAAGAAAAAAGGAGAAAGAGTATGTTGTAATTTTCAAGCAAGGACTACCTTTTTCATTTAGTAATTGACTGATTCAACTTTGCTAAATTAGACAACAATCAGTAGCATTTTTCCTCCAGTTGACTGTCGTTCCCAAGCGACGACTATCATTTTCATATCATTTATTTAGATTTATCAAGACTAGACGACCATGACTTTGTTTTTTTGGTTGACTGTTGTTTTGCAAGCAAATACTATTATTTTCATATCTATTTCATTTCATGGATTGATTTGCCCCTATTAGGACTAGACTACGATGCCATTGTTTTTTTAGTTGACAATCATTTTCAAGCAAGGACTATGACTGTCGTTTCCAATAAAAAAAAAACTATTATTTTCATTTCATTGATCGATTGGGGCTTTATTAGGGCTAGACCACTCAGACTGTTTTTTCGTTGACTGCCTGTTGCCAATCAAAGACTCTAATTTTCACTGGCGGAACCATGACAACAGACATAAATCTTTGTTTTCATTATCTTAACTAATGCCAAATAAGGATTGCTTATTTTCTTTTTGCTTTTGTTTTTGTCATTAGATGACATAAACGACTGAGTTCACAATTTTAATGACTATGCATAGTTATCTCTCACACAACTTGAAATGTGCATGTATAAGCAGAAAGGGCTTGAAAGGATTAGCAATAGATAAAATTATAAAAATAATAAAGAAGCTAACTACCATTTTAATTACTGAACCTCCAATATTCTCTTTGATTGAGCCATGTGTCAAGCTTGATGAGCCTCCCATTTTGCAGAACATGATCTTAATATGAATCAATGAACTAAGCCTTGATCAATCCTCTGACAAAATACAAGGCTGTGCTACAATATTAGGGTTGCCCTTTTTTTGTTTGACAGCAAAAAATTCATTCAAGATGAAAAGGACTCACAAGAAGTTGAAGGATGAAACCAAAACTTAACAAGCAAAAAGCTTGATAGGAGAGGAATACATACACCAGAACTCACATGAAAAAGAAGAAACCAACAATTGGCAAGGAGCCAATAACCAAAAACATCCAGATTAGGCAGAACAACTAACCCGATCATGCACTTCAACTTCAATCCTATTAATGTTGCCATATGCTTGTAAACATGAGGGACAGTACTCCTAGCAGTGATAGCCCCAAAAGCTTGCAATGCATCAGGATTTCAGATCTGGTTAAAATTTCCAGCATGACCCTCCAGTTAGAATGCCTCCATGGTTGGGAAGGTAGCTCCTGGCTGTAATGCATCAGGATTTCACATCTTGTTTCTAATACTCTTTCAAGACCATTTGAGCTTTTCCAAATTAGAATTCAACTAATTAAATTTATATAAAATTTTCATTTCATTGATTGATTGGCTATATTAAGACTATACTACGATGACTTTACTTTTTGACATTTTCAAGCAAAGATAATTTTTTTCATTTCATTGATTAGGCTTTACTTGTTTTTTTTATTTTTTGATAAGGAAAGCCAATACAAAGCAAGAAACTAAGGAACATCCAATTGCACTAAGTCTAGCAGCTTTTCAGGCCAAATCACCAGAGGATAAACAATTAAGCCCTTCAAGGCCTGAGTCATCAACCAATGAGCGCACCCATTAGCTTGGCGAGAGCACCAAACAAAGGACCGATTCAACAGATTGGTCTCCACTGTGATATCAGCCACAATAGAACTAATCTCCCATTTACCATCTGGATTAGAGCCATCTAAACAATGAATAAGCACTGGTGAATCAAATTTGAAAATCATTTTGGACAATTCAAGCCTCCTGGCCATTTGACAAGCTACGCGAATAGCCCAAGCTTCGCATTCTACCGAAGTTGACGTCAAGGACCTTTCTGTCTGAATTCCTGGCAATAACAGCAAAGGCCCCATATTTCTGAGCCTTGTTGAAGGCTCCATTACAGTTAAACTTGACATAGCTCTCTCTGGGAGGGCACAATCGATGGATCCTCCATTATTTGCACTAGACCGTAGCCCTATAGGATGTAAGTTGGCCGCCTCCAAGAAGTCTCTAGTAGCACATTTCGCCCTTCTAATAGCTGCCACAGGGTCCACCGGAATTCTGTTAAAAATGAAATCATTCTGACTCTTCCAAATATGCCAGCAAAGCTGAGCAATAAGAACCAAAGACGATGAGTCGAAAGTTGGATCCATGAAAATGGACTCAAACCTTAGCTTGACTGATGGAAAGGAACTTGTGTTGACACAGTAGGATAACCCACCCCCGAACCAAACCGGATGAGTCCAGTAGCATCTAAAAAGAACATGCTCTATTGATTCCACCTCCCGCATGCACACCTGGTAACATGGGTTTCTAGAGCATTTCTTCTGAGCCAAGTTTTCTTCAGTAGCTTGAGCATTACGAATAACTCTCCATAGGAAATGTTTAATTTTTGGGGGACCAAAAATGTGCCAAACTTTCTTCCATAGAGCTTCAGAAGGCTGCTAAGATGGACTAGGCTCCTGCTTTTTAGCTTGAATCATATTAGAGTAAGCTAGAGCATAACCTGACTTTACTGAATACAATTCGGAGGAGTTTGGATCCCACACAAGAGGATCTTCCTTACCAGAGAAGCCCAAAGGAATACTTAGGATAACACTTACTTCCTCTTTAGAGAATAAGTTTTAGATTAAATTTTCTTTCTAGCAATGAGCTACTGGATCAATAAGGTCTTTGACCATCTTCACTTGGCAATCACGAGGCTTAGGAGAATTGATTGTAAATTTCTTGATTTTTGGAACCCACCTATCATCCCAAACTTTAACATGAGAGCCTGTCAAAACATTCCAGCACAGACCATGCTTCAGCAACTCTCTTCCCTGTAGCAAACTGGACCATAAGTATGAGGGAGAGGCACCCTTTTTTGCTTCCAATGGAGAAGAATTTGGAAAATAAATACCTTTGAGAATTTGTGCCTATAAATGGTTTGAATGAGAGATTAGCCTTCAAAATTTCTTGGCTAGTAAAGCTAAAAAAACAAGATAGGTCTTTGAATCCCATACCTCCCATTTCTTTCGGGGCTGCCAAGGACTCCCAATTGCGCCAATGGATTTTCTTGCCCCTTTTATCTTCACCCCACCAGAATCGACTAATAAGGGAATTGAACTGCTTACATAAAGATATGGGGACTTTGAAGCACTTCACCACATAAGAAGGAATAGCTTGCACTACTGCCTTTATCAAGATTTCCCTACCAGCTTTGGATAAATACTTTTGTTTTCATCCCTGAAGCTTATTGCAAAGCTTATCTCTTAGGAAATCCATCGCCGTTTTCTTTGGCTTACCCCTAAGGGTTGGCATACCCAAATATATGGCTTTTGGATCCACGGCTTTCATTCCCAAAATTTGTAAAATTGATGTTTGCTCATCAGAAGCTGTGTTAGGGGAGAAAAAAACTTCAAATTTATGAAAATTGACACTTTGCCCTGAGGCCATACAGAAAGATTTCAAAATATCTTTGAAAATGGAGCACTCATCACTGTTAGCTTTTAGGAAAATAAGGGAGTCATCAGCAAATAGTAGGTGGGATAGAGATTGGCACCTCCTTCTGATCCGAATTCCTGAGATTAATTTCAAGACATAGCTTTTGAAAGAATGGATGAGAAAGCCTTGGCAACTAGTAGAAAAAGGAATGGAGAGATTGGGTCACCTTGCCTCAAGTCCCTTTGGGGGGATATATCTCCAATACTCTCATCATTTACTCCGAGGGGCATATGGATAAGCTTTGCCACTAAGCTGTTTATTGGAGCCTCACATATTACTTAAAAATTAAGCACAACACTGGAGGAACACCATACCTATCGATGAGTATGAAAACTTCATGTTGTATGAATGATGGCTGGTTACAATGAACCATAAAGAAAGATCGAACTTAAAACCTCAAAACCAGTCAATTAGAAGGTCACCCCTTGTGATTTAGGCAATGAATGTACTTGACCCGGAGCTATTCGTTAGGTTTGGATCTTGGGTTTGCAAAGAAAAAGAAAAAGGTTATGGAGAGACAAAGAAACTGAAGTGAAAGGAAGAAATTTTTTTCTTTTATTTGGTTTGGTTAAGAAAATGAGAAAAAATTTTGAATAAATATTTGTCAGAAAAAGTTAATTTTTTGTTTGAGTAGCCGGAAATATATTATATATATATATATATATATAAATAATTCAATTTTCTTTCCTTAACAAACTCAAATTTCCAATATAGTATAATTTTGCAACTCAGTTACAATTTTATGGTGTCACAAGGTAGCATAAATTCCATTCCTCGATGACCCCAAGAAATTGTAAGGCATGTGGTGTTGAACTGGATGGGTGGGCCTTTTTTGCCCCATTTTTGCCCTATGCAATCTTGGAATGGCCTACTACGGCCTACCTGAAGCTGGGCCAAGCCTACTTTGATGGACAAGATAATAGAACGGATTGAAATTGCTTCTTCTAACTACCTACAGAAGCTAATGGGGAAAAATCCCTTAAGACTGTTTGGACATGAAAAATAAAGACCAACAAGTGTTTAAAAAACTATCCACATTTGGACAGTACATAAATTAAGAATTTGGTAATGAAAAAAAAAAAGATGAGAAAAAATAGAACAATAATGCTCTTTCATTTTATTTTATTTTCTTTTACATTTTTCTTTGATAAATTCGGATTCCAGAACATAGCATTTGGGTAATGTTAAGGGACAGGAAAGAGCAAAATTAACTTGTATTGAAATAATAAAGAAAGATATGTTATATTGCATAACTTAATGTAATGGGATATCCATTTTCATGAAAATACGTATTTCACGGGACTATATTTCTTTAATGGCTTGGATTTCTTATACTATGTATAATTACTAATTAGGGTGGAATAGAGGATGAGACAAGATGCCATAGTATTTGTGTCAAATCTTATCCTACCTTATACTTAGTTCTAAAATAACTAATACCATCCCTAATGGGGATTGAGTTGCTTTTTAGACTTTTATCCTCCCTATTAATCCAAACGACACATTTCCACATGCCACTTACAACACACACCCTTTTTATCTTACACAAATTAAAGGGTATTACACATAACAGGAGAACACAAATAATATCTCCTTGGGTAGCCTATTGATGGGGTATCTTTTTGATAAATACATAAATAAAAAAAATGGTCTTGTATGATTCTTTATAAAATTTTAATTAAAAGATAGTATTGTAAAATTGCAAAAAAATAATAGAAAAGAAAGAGAAGTGCAAAAATTAGAATTACTCGAACAATAACGTCATCATATTTCTTTTAATGAAATTTCTTAAAAAGAGTGAAAAACTATAACGGAAAGTATTACTCACACTGATAACAAGAAATTATCCCATAAGTTACATGGCTTGTGTATCCGACTTATAGCAAAAAGGGATATAAATATACTTACAAGTCTCACCCAAGAAACATTGGATTTTTTTTCATTTTTCTTTTTTTTTTTTTTTTTTTTTGGTATATCAAGGCTAAAACTCTAAATAGCCTATTTGAAGGAAGGGAAAATGAGATAAAGTAAAAAGAAAAGGACAAAACAAAACACACTCTCTTTTTCTCTTTTTTTATTTTATTTTTTTTATTTTCTTTACAAAATCATACATGAAAGGAATAATAATTTTCAAACCTCAAAATATTTGTTTCAGAAAGAAGAAAAACAACCTCAAAATATTACGCAAAATATTATTATAATAACATAATATAGCCAACAAGACTCAGAATCCAGACGAGTCAACATTCAAAAGATACTCTCAACATCTCGAGACGCCACGTAATTACTCTAGAGAGATTACACGTGGGCCCACGTAAAAAATATCCCCTCTAACTCGAATCATTAAACCCATGATCCGAATGCCACGTGTTAGATTAGTCAATCACAGCCGCGCACGTATTCTGTTTAAATCCAAGCCGGGTGCGAATCCCCATAGTAGACCGCCGCATTAGTCCAGGTGGCGACAATCCACCAGATTACAATATTTACGCGGCTGAGATTTAAAAGCGTTTCATACCGTCTCTTCGCATTTCTTCACCTACGATGAACAGCCTTGAGACGGACATCTCCGGCGATGGACGGTTGCCGGAAAATGGCATTTTCAGATTCTGGCATGGTGTGTCAATACAATGCGAAAAAAGGGCAGTATGCTCGCCAGAAAAGAATGGAGGTCCGGCGACCGAAATCTCCGAGTCAGACGAGATCTGCCTTCGCCGGTGACGACCGCGAAACTATCTCCGGTGACGGTCATTGTTCCGAGAAGAGACAATTTCAAAAAACAGAGGTTCGTTCTGACCTCTCCAAAAGCTCAGAGTGTTCAGAGAAGCTAGCTTCGAAGCGATCGTTGTCGTACTCGTCATCGTCGGATCGCTCGTCGGAAAATGATGTCGTTTCGTCACGAATTTCAAGTCTCAGAGGCGAGGCACTTGAAGTGAGAGGGAAGGCGCGGAGTGTCACGTGCCCGACACATGGATCAATATCATTGATCGGCCGAAGAAGAGAAATGGAGGATGCTGTGACAGTAGAGATAAGGTTTCTGTCCAGAGATTCGAGAGAATATGACTTCTTTGGCGTGTACGACGGCCACGGAGGGTCACGCGTGGCGCACGCTTGCCGTGACCGGTTACACTCGTTATTGGTGAAAGAAATTGAAGCGGAAGACGCAGGGGCAACGGCGTCGGTGGATTGGGAGAAGGTGATGGTGGCGTGTTTTGGGGAAGATGGATGAGGAAGTGAATGATAGTGGGAAGGAAGGGGCGGGGAGTAAGGCCTTGTCGGAAACGATAGGTTCGACGGCGGTAGTGGCGGTGGTGGGAGAAGAGGAGGTGGTGGTTGCCAATTGTGGCGACTCAAGAGCTGTGCTGTCACGAGGTGGTGTTGCCGAAGCTATGTCTAACGATCATAAGGTATTTTCGATCGTTTAGATTTGGATGGTAAATCCATCAATAAAATTTTTAACGTTTCCTGATTTTGTGCTGTAATTCTTTGTTTCTTGTAGCCTTGTAGGAAATTTTTTTGAAAGAGTAGAACTTGGGGGTAAAATATCACAGCAAAAAATTTGGCCCATAAGGGCAAGCCATGGTCGATAGTAATTATTGTCAAATAAATTCAATAAAAATGAAATCAATAAAATTTAAAAATATGCATAAATTTCTATTGAAACACGAGTTTTATCTTTCAAAAACTAAAAATAAAAAATTTGTATAAAGGATAATTACCATAACTCAAAAAATGTATTAGTATTTGTCTCTCACTTCTATAGAAGCCTTGCTCAATTATTTTGAATGCATTTCTCTCAACGAAAATAATCAAGTTGTCATTAATCTATTAATCTCTCATCCTATTACGTAATATTATTTAACAAAATTCATCGCACTTTAGTATATATACATATATATATATATATATATATATGGAAAATGTCATTCTTTCACATGTGAAAATAGTATTTTTATAATTAAGAATATTGAGTGTAGGCTCTCATTCAACCCATCATTATGTAAAGACTGAAATGGCAACTTCGTAGAAGTTCTAAGCTTCTAGCCTATTATTCTGATTTAACTAGAAAATTTTAGTTCAACTGAATGTTTGCTCTTGCTGCCCAGGGTCACCTGGACCCCCCTGGTTGCAAACCTCTTGCTTTCACAATTGTGTCACGAGTCATGACCTTGATTCCATGAATAACTCTACACTATCATCTTTATTAAGGTATTAACGTGTTGGTGTAAATGGATCCAGCTTCTATATTTTATTAATTTTACAAATATTTCATTTGATCTCCACTTGTTTCCCAGTTCTAAACTATTTTGTTGATATCATTTCTGAGCATAGCCTGACAGACCTGATGAGTTGGAGAGGATTGAAGGCGCTGGTGGAAGGGTTATAAACTGGAATGGGGATCGAGTGCTAGGAGTTCTTGCTACATCGAGATCCATAGGTATGTAGAAATTAACATGTGTCCTCAACAGACATATTAAACCCTGACTTTGAGTGTTCTGAACAAATGTAAATACTGGTTGTTTTGATTTAGTTCTTGCTTTGAAATATCAATGTAGGTGATGACTATCTCAAACCATTTGTAATACCAAAACCAGAAGTCAAAGTGTGCAAAAGAACTAGTGCAGATGAATTTCTGATTCTAGCTACGGACGGCTTATGGGATGTTGTTTCAAATGAGATTGCATGTCAAGTCGTGAGAAGATGTCTAGATGGCAGAATGAAGAGGAGATTTAGTAAGGTCGTAAATGATTGTCCTGCCGCAGAGGCTGCTGCAGTACTAACAGAGTTGGCAATGGCTCGAGGTAGCAAAGATAACACCAGTGTGATAGTAGTGGACTTAATTAAAGCTAGCAAATGTACAGAGCCATAGGGACATATTACTGTGTTCCCTTCAATTTGTGGTTTTATCTTTCTGTACAACTCGAAGATTGTTTTTTTATGAATTCGCCAATGTACATGATGGTTTCTCAGTTTTGAGCGCTAATGATTTGAGATGTTTTGATTGGAGCTTGCATGCAACTCTTGTGCAAGAGAACTTTATTGGAGGTAAAAATAATTTTGTTAGGGAGAGGTATTGCAAATTTGCCTGTGGCTATTACAGGCATCAACTATTTAAGCCTAACCAAGTGAGATTGTGAGGATTAAGAATCACAGAAGTTATGTCTAAACCCAATGATTTAAAACAAAGAAAAGATAAAAGGACCTCAGAACAAGGAAACACCCTTTCAATTGTCTCAACTCGAGAACTGGACCAGAATAAAAAAATTCAAATAGATTTTAAATGAGACAACCAAAAAGACAAGAGGTTTAAAGACCACTCAATAAATGAAATGCCTAAAGATTTGATACAATTAGACGTGTTCTTGTAGAACTTAGGTCGAAAAATTCCTCTGGGGGATGAGTTCTACATTCAACAGGACCATGTGCAAAGAAACATTGATCCCAGAAGCAGAACACTATCAGTTTTTGAAATATATAAAGGTTGGGGATCCGAACAAAGCCCAACTATTCACCATGTCATGGCTTCCAACTAGAAACCTGTTTTCCATGGAGATTGGGCCTAGCATTTCATCCTCCCTTTATTGGAATTGTTCATCATTCTCCTTCTGAATGGGTTCCACAATGAGGCATGTTTGCATCGACTGTGAGCAGAGGGTGATAAAGGAAATCACTTTTTCTTGTTTTTCTTTAGAAATTTTGTCTTCCCTCCCAAATTAGGAACCAAACACAAAAAGAAATTCTTTCCATTTATTTCCTCGAAATCCAAGCAGATCGTTATGTTCCTTCCACTGATTCAACCTTACAACTACCACTCCAAAAGTCCAACCTAAACCTGTCAACCAAGCGGATCCAAAATTTTTGTTTAGCCAGGGCAAAATTTATATAAAATTATTATACATAAAATATTGGATGGATAAAAGTATTTTAATTTTAATGTGTATTATTTTAATATTGGCATGCCGGTTTAGAATTTGAAATCTTGAATAGATGGTTGAAAAGTGTTGTTCACTCAGCGTAAAATGAGGGGTTGATAATTTCAGTAGAGAGAAAATACAGCACATTCAGAGACTAGGATTACATAAAAAGACACAAACAATGCAATTTCACCACTTCAGTGGGGCACTTGCCCCACTGATGCCGTAATTCAATGTCATCAAATGCAAAAGCTTTGCAGAAACAATGCAATTTCACCATCCATCATTTACTTTTGAATGGCTTTCACTTGCATCAACTGCATAACAAAGTGAGATTGACAAACATTTTTTTTATTTTTCTATGGATTTTCTTTTTCTCTTTTCTCCAAAATTATCAACCAGAGGTAGGAAGGAAGGAAATGAAAATTATTTTCCCCTTCTTTCCTCAATTTCCAACAAGCTGCTAAGTTTCACTGATCGCAAGGAGACCTGAGAAAACTGAGGAATTTTGGGCATTGCTAACCTTACAACTACCACTCCAAAAGTGCTCAAGCCAATTTCAGAATTACACAGTCCTTCTAGGGAGGCAATATACAGCAAGTGCACCTATGGCCCTGGCCACGGCCACGGGGTATTCGAAAATAACATTGTTTTCAAAACTGATTGGAACATTTTTCTTTTTTCTTTTGTCACCCAGGATTCAACCCTACCAACCGAGCCCTTTGGACCCATAGTCATATGTGTTAGAAAAGAGAGAGAGTTTGCAAAAAAAAAATGTATTGCATTGAGTGATTTGTTGTGCATACAATGAGTTTATTTATATTACAAGAGAGGAGAGAAAGAAGTCTGTTCTAACTGATGTGAGATAAACACACTTAACATTAACAAAAGGAAGATAAATATATACACTAACATTTCCCCTCAAACTCAAGGTGGCTGAGTAGAAATCAGATTGAGTTTGGAAGCCAAATCATGAAACCGTCCTAGAGGATGGGATTTAGTAAAAATATCAGTAGGTTGATCAGCAGAAGTTACAGAGAGAAGACGAACAGTACCATGAACAACATGCTACCAAATGAAGTGACAATCAATTTCAATGTGCTTAGTGCGATCATGAAACACATCATTGTGAGCAATCATAATAACATTGCGATTGTCACAATGAAGAACAGTAGCACCAGAATGAGAGACGCCTATGTCTTGAAGTAACCATCGAAGCCAAAGAAGTTCCTGAATAGTGTTAGCTAGGGCACGATACTCGACCTCAGTGCTAGAACGAGCAGTAAGGGTTTGCTTCTTACTACGCCAAGAAATGTGAGAATCGCCAAGAAAGAAGTAGAACCCAAGGGTAAAACGACAATCAGTAGGATTACTAGCCTAATCAGCATCAGAATAGGCATGGAGCTATAGGGAGGAGTGACGAGAACAAGAGCTGACTGACAAGGTGAACAGCATAGGCAATGTCAGGACGAGTAATATTGAGGTAGACAAGACTACCAACGAGCTGTCGGTAAAGAGTAGCAATAGACAAAGGCTCACCATCCAGAGGAGTAAAACCTACATTAGCTTCCAGAGGTGTAAAAACAGTCTTACTATCAATAAGACCAGTACGAGTAAGAAAATCTAAGATATACTGGGCCTGAGTAAGAGAATAACCAGTAGAGCCAAAAGAGATCTCAATGCCAAGAAAGTAGTTAAAAGGACTAAAATCTTTCATCTCAAAATAACTGCTAAGAAATTCCTTAAGCTCGAAAATGCCATGAACATCATCACTAGTGAGGATCATATCATCCACATAAAGTAAAAGGAGAACAGTGCCGTGTAGAGACTTGCGAACAAAGAGAGTAGAATCATAATCACTAGAAGAAGAGCCAAAGTCACTGATGGTAGGACTAAATTTGGCACACTAGACACGAGGAGCTTGCAGACTTGACGGGAAGAATGAGAAGAACTAAGAGGGGGCTGCATATAGGCTTCCTCAGAGAGATCACCATTGAGGAAGGCATTATTGACGTCCAACTGATATAAGGGCCATTGGCGGACAGCAGCTATGGCGATAAGACTCCATACAGAGGTGAGACGGGCAACGGGAGCAAAGGTCTCCTCATAATCAATGTCATACTCCTGAGTGAAGCCCTTGGCAACTAGACGGGCTTTGTAACGTTTTACAGAACCGTCAGAACGGGTCTTGATCTTATAGACCCAATGACACCCGATCACAGATTTACTAGGAGAAAGATCAACTAAGTCCCAAGTGTGAGTCTTGGAAAGAGCCTGCAATTCATCATCCATTGCTTGCTACTAAAAAGGATTAGAACTAGCTTTGGGATTAGTGTAGGGCTCATGTTGAGCAAGAATAGTGCAGAAATAGTGATAATCACCAAGATGAGGAGGAATATGCCTTACCAGAGTAGAATGTCGAACAAGAGGCTCATCAGAAGAAAAAGAACTGAGAAGGATCAGAGATCGGAGAGCCATCAGAAGGTGCAGGACCAACCAACGGGGACTCCACGGGATAGACTGTAACATGAGGCACAACAGGTGTGATAGTAGCAGGGACATGGACATCCTCAGGAAGGACAACATCATGGACAGTGACATCCTCAGGAAAGAACTCAATAGTAGGATCAGTGAAGTAAGGAGAAGCAGAAGGAGAAGATAGATGAAAGGAAAATAAAGAGGAGAAAATCTTGTGTTCCCAAAAGACAGCATGACAAGAAACACAAAGATGTTTAGACAGAGGATCCCAACAACGATAACCTTTGTTCTCAATCCCATAGCCCAAGAAGCAGCAAAGACAAGCTTTAGGCTCTAATTTGGTACACTTATGAGGCTGAAGTAAGACAAAACAGGCATACCCAAAAACACGAAGATAGTGATAATCAAGGGTAGTACCATACAGACGCTTATAGGGAATGAGGTTACCAAGGGGAGCAGAAGGTACATGGTTGATGGTGCAAGTAGCAGTAAGAGTAGTTTTACTCTAAAACCATTTAAGGCAGGATGTAGAGATAAGAAGAGCACGAGTAGTATCAAGAAGATGGTGATGTTTTCGTTCAGCACGACCATTTTATTGTGAAGTACTGGGACAAAAATGATGAAGAACAGTGCCATGCTCATGTAGAAAGGCAAGAAATGTCTTATCATAGTATTCTGCAACATTGTCAGACCGAAAGACCTTGATATCATGAGAAAATTGAGTTTTGATCATGCAAGCAAAATCATAATAGGTTTGTTGAAGTTGAGATTGATTTTGCAAGAGATAAAGCTAAGTATATCCAGAGAAATCATTAATAAATATGATAAAATACTATGAGCCTCCTATAATAGAAGTGGGAGAGGGCCCCCAAATATCAAAGTGAATCAAGTCAAAAAAAGCGAAAGAAAAAGAAGCACTGTTATTAAAGGATAAAGCCGGTTATTTGGCAAGTTAACAATATTGACAATCAAGGTGTTCATTAGGGACAGAACCTAACACACCTTTAGACCAAAAAAAAAAAACCATAAATGGCCTAAATAGGAGTGCCAAAGTCCAAAAGATGAGGAAGTAACAGCAGACAAAGAAGTTACAGTAGCGGTCAGAGTAGGAAGGTGAAGATGAACGAGCTGAAATTACCGACCATGTTTACGGCCTATCCCAAGAGTTTGTCCTGTTTGCGGATCCTACACAACACAGCCAGTAGAAGAGAAAAGAATAGTAAGACCAAGATCACATAATTAGCCAATAGATATAAGATTGAGTGTGAGTTTAGGAATATAATAAATATGAGGGAGTGCAAGAGTGGAAGTGGAGACATGACCAACATGATCGATAGATATAAAGGATCCATCAGCAGTATAAATGACAGGAAGAGCAGACACAGAAGATTTGAAAGAAAAAGCTATCAAGTCAGAAGTCATATGATTGCTACACCCAGAGTCAAAGAACCACGAAGAAATACCTGAAGTGCCAGACAAGGCAGTAGAAGAGGGAATACCAGAGGCAGACATAAACTGTTGAAAAAGTGTAGAAAAATCACTGACATTAATCACATATGAGGTGCAGGAAAGAACAATAGAATCCTCGGTAGTGATAGCAACAGACTGAAGGTGAGAATCTCTTCGAAATGGATGTTTGGGGCAATTAGAGAGAAAGTGACCAGGGCCACATTGACGACAGTGCTTGCAAATTAAAATAGGGTAGGTAAGTAGGCGATGGTCAGTGACATGACAGAATGTGCAGACATCAGACCGGGAACCATCAGGAGTTGAAGAACCTCGAGAACCACCCGAAGAGCCTCAAAATCGAGAACTAGATGTGGTAAGAACGGTGTCCACAGATGATGGTTGAATGACACCAAGACGAGTCTTCTCAGATAAAAGCTCATAAATAGCTTGTTCCAAGGTAGGAAGTGGGAAACGATGGAAAAAAGAGGCTCGAACAGGCTCAAATACATCAGTGAGAGCCATGAGAAATGTAATCAGGCACTACTAATTGCGGTAGAAGGCAAACTGAGCAGCATCAGGAGAACATGTCCAAGTAGGCTCAAACAAAGTCAACTGGTCCCAAAGAGTATATATCTGAGACAAGAAGGCGTTGATAGACTGGCAGAATCCTGTTTCAGATAATGTAGAGAAATCAAAAGTTGGTATTAATGAGCAAGATCGACAATGGCGTAGCGGTTGTCCAGAAAAGCCCAAATGGAGTGAGCTGTGTCAAAGAGCCCAAATTGGAGACTGATAGAAGGAATGGATGTATTCCGAAACTAGGTGATGATTTGATAATTCTTATTGTCCCATTCCTCAAGTTGTTCAGTGAATTTCATAACTGTTTCAACTACACTTTTCACAAGTGCTTAAATATCTCCAGTGACATAGCACCAAAGTTTTCTCTCCTTGAGAAAATTGGACATGGCTTGAGACCAAGGAATATAATTATAACCCTCCAGAGTGAGAAGAATCGGTTTAGCGATCTCAGAACGCTCTATAGTTGAGAGACATGAAATAACAGGAACCCAACAGTATAGAATAGCAATAGAAAAGCTTCCAAAGCAAGAGAAATAGCAGAAACAATGCAGAACCAGCAAAAACAGAGGCCAGAATCAGATTTAGAATGCCCAAATTAGTCAAGAGTCGAACAAAAATGGTCGAAGAACAGCTGGGGAGACACTGAAGTTTGGCCGAAAGTTGCCAGAAGTTGGCTAGAAAGTGGCCAAAAAGGCGTCGGAAGTTGGCCAGAGGTTGGCCGGAAAGAAGGAAAAGAACCTTAAGAGTTCTGATGTGGAAGATCTCTCGAAAGGCAACCACAGAGCATACTTTTCCTTGGTCGGAGGGTCACCGAAAGGTGGTCGAAGGTTGGTCGAAAAGAAAAAAGAGAACATTAGGAGTTCTGATAGGGAAGATCCCTCGAAAGGCAACACAGAGCATACTTTTCCTTGGTTCTAATACCATGTTAGAAAAGAGAGAGAGATATGCAAAAGAGAATGTATTGATTGAGTAATTTGTTGTGTATACAATGAGTCTATTTATATTACAAAAGAGGAGAGGAAGAAGTCTATTCTAACCGATGTGGGATAAACAAACTTAGCATTAACAAGGGGAAGATAAATATGAAAGATAAATATATGCATTAACAATATGTATTCGAAGAGTAATGCTTTCAGTTCCCTAATACAATTTTCTCCCCATCAAAATGCAGGCAACTTGTGGAGAGACATCCAACGTGAGTAATTCTTCTCCCACTGATCGATATTCATTCATGTTCAATACAAAGGTTGTTTAACCAATACTAAGTGGTAGAAAAAAAACATTTTTGTAAGGTTTCTTATATAAAGTCATATCTTTCCAAGTTCCACTCTCTAATTTCTTATGTTTGTCTCATTGACATGCCAATAGTTCCAGCATGTATAAGATATTTAAAGTAAATGGATATCCAGTTGCATTTCTCATTGCTTTCCAAGATGCCTTCAATCATCTGATTCTTTCGTTGCTAGGACTTATTGAATGCTTTGTTAGTTTAGTTGCTTGTCCCATTACCCATTTTATTTATTTATTTATGTTAACTGCCTTGGTCACATGGCTGAATCTTCCCGAATATATATATATTTTTTTAACAGGTAGCCGTTATCTTCATCTCGTAATCGTAGGTAAGAGCCGCTATCATTCCTCTCTTTTTTGATCAACCGCGAAAAGTTATCTCGTAATTGCTGGAAAAATATGAAAGATGCTTAATCCATTGGAAATGACCCTTAATTGAAGCAATGGTAGTATACATGAAGCGCCAAAATCAAATGCAATACAACAGAAAATGGAATTTGAAGCACAATTTTTTTCAAAGTGGTGATAATGATAGGACAAAGGAACATTTTCTTATTGCCTCAATTTTTTTGACTATACTACACAGGAGCAATCCTTGCAGCAAGGCTTTTATTTGCGCCATGTGTGTTCGGGTTTCTAATCTGTAAGTTTAAGAGAAGGCATTTATTGATGTTTGATAGTGTTGAAGGTTTCTTACGAAGTCAGAATAACCTCATGCCTATTAGGTACTCCTACTCGGACGTCAAGAAGATGACCAAAGATTTTAGAGACAAGTTGGGAGAAGGAGGTTATGGTTCGGTGTACAAAGGAAAGCTTAGAAGTGGCCATCTTGTAGCAGTAAAGATGCTCAGTGTAGGTACCCATATTCATGGGTGCCACGTGGCCGATCCACTCATCCAAGCTGGCAAGCCACATGGACTTTAGGGAACTTCAAAGTCAACACAATGTTAACAGCACGCCTCGCTCTTAAGGCAGATTAGTGCCCCTCGCGCCCCCCTCGCTCTTGTAGTAGGTCGGTGCCTCTTCCAGTACGCCTCGCTCTTGCTGCAGGTCGATGCCCCTCGCGCCCCCTCACTCTTGCAGCAGGTCAACGTATTTTTTAACGTGCCTCTCTCTTGCAGCAGGTCGGTGCCCCTCGCTCTTGTAGCAAGTCGGCGCCTCTTCCAGTGTGTCTCGTTATTGCGGCATGTTGGTTCCCCTCGCGTCCCCTCACTTTTGTAGCAGGTCGGCGCCTCTTCCAGCGCGCGTCTCTCTTGCCGCAGGACGGTGCCCCTCGCGCCCTCTCGCTCTCACAGCAGGTCAGCACTCCAATGGAGGGCTCCTCTAAGCCAAACTTTGTGCCTGCAAGGCTTCGGCTACTCTCTAAGCCAGGTTCTGCGCCTGTACAGCTCCAGCCATCATTTAAGCCAGGCTCCGCACCTACATGGCCTTGGCCACCCTCATAGAAACAGCCCCAAGGCTCATCAAGTATAGGCCCCGTGTCTCTATATCCTCCTTCTCACCCCTGCTTGGGACTTCACACGGATTGTAGATTGGAGGTAAGAGTCAAAGGAAATCGTTGAGCCGCTTGCCCCTCAAGTGCGCAGGGACCTGTCCAATCAACTAGCTAAGAGAGAAGAAGTTTCACCCTCTAGCCACACTTAAGTGCAAGAGCCTTGCATTAAATGAGCATGTCAAGCATTAAATGCATGTCTAATCCATATTTAATAATGTGGACACGTGGCGTGGTCTAGTTGGACAAGAGCTTAATGATTGGGCATGTCCCCACATCCCATCAAGTAGCCTCGATGTTGACATGGCTGCCTCAGGTCATGATGGCGCCGGAACTCATCCAATTAAAAGGCGCCGCGTGTTTGTTACATCAGTCATCACTCTCACTATAAATAGCCAACTCATTTATGGCCCAAGCATAAGGAAATTAATCATTTTCAACCTCCCCAACTCATACTTGCGATTCTCTCTCTCTCTTAATTGCCTTTGATTCTTCCCTTCCCACTTTCGAGAAACCTAAGCCCGTCAGCGACTGTAGAAACTCCCAAACAAGTCCCAAATTTAATCAACTCTATACCCCTTTGGTCCACCCTGCACACAGTCAGTAAGCCCAAAGCTGATGGGCAAGAATTCATCAATTAAGTTGCTGACATCGGTAGGATTCATCGTATCAATGTTGTTCAACTAATTGGATATTGTGCCGAGAGATCTAAACGTGGTCTTGTATATGACTTCATGCCTAATAGGTCTCTTGAGAAGTACATCTTTTCTCAAGATGGGAATTTTTCCTTGAGTTGTGAGCAAATGTATGAGATTTCTCTGTATGAGATTTCTCTGAGAGTGGCTTGTGCAATCGAATATTTGCATCAGAGGTGTGACATGTAGATCTGTAAGCGAGAAATGTAGTTAAAAAATATATTAAAAATAAGTTAAAAAATGAATTTAGAAACCTCCATAAAACTTAAAGAAAATTTTTACGTAACTTATAGAAAATTTAGTAAAAACCTTTATAAATAATATAATAAATATATATTAAGTTAGAACTTAAGAAAAACAAAATCAATATTTCAAGTTTTCAAATAGTTTTCACAAAATTTTCTAAAAGTTTTCTCTTAGTTTTCAATAGTTTCATTCAGTATCATAAAGGTATCCAAAATACTTTAAAAAGTTTTTAGAATGGTTCTCAAAAATTTCAAAAAACAAGTTTTGTGACAAATGCACTTACCTTCGACTGATTTTTCCATCATTGTTATCTCACTTCCCAAAAAATAGTGATAAGGAAGAAGCCCCATCTTGTAAAATGACTTTGGAGTATTTGGATTAACTTATTTATTAGCTTATGACTTTTACTTATGATTTTTTTAAAATGTGTTTGAATGAGTGGCTTAAAAAAATAATTTATATCTAGTTACATTTTTTAAAAAAAACTATTTTTAAAGGTAATTTTTTAAAATTACTTATACTTATAGCTTATGGCTTATAAACAGTTCACCCAAACACCTCCAAAATTCATAACCGAATGCAATATATTCTTTTTCTCTTCTTTTAATTCTATTTCAGCGGAAGAAAAAGTAATAAACAAAATTTGGAATGTTAATTTTAAAAATATCATAAACACCGAAGTAGTTGTATGTACCGCTGACTCTTGCTTCTAATATTCTTGCAAGGTCATCTGAGCTTTTCCAAATTAGCATTCAACTAAGACACTTTGTTGGTTTATGTTGATTGTCATTTTTAAGCAAAATCTATTATTTGTCGAAGAACACGAAGTATTTGTCCGACCGACTCTTGGTTCCAATATTCTTGCAAAGACATTTGAGCTTTTCCAAATGTATTTAACTTACGATTCGTTTGGAATTCAAATTTTTAATAAGAAAAATAAAAAAAATATAAAAATAAATAAAATAAACAAAAATCCTCCAAAACGTAAATATTTATAATTTTTTCATTTCATTGATGGTTTGCCTTTATTAAGACTAGTCTAAGATGACTTTATTTTTTAACCTGTCGTTTTGAAGCAAAGACTATTATATTCATTTCGTTGATTGATTAAGATGGCTTTTTCTTATTTTACTTTATCGTTGTTTTTAAGTAAAAACTATTATTTTCATTTCATTCATTGATTAGCCTTTATGAAGACTAGACTAGGATAACTTTGTTTTTTTCCTTTTGACTTGTCATTTTTAAGCGAAGATTCTCATTTTAAACAAAGCATCTCATAACTTTTAATTATAAAAATGTCATCGTTACATCATTTTGATAAAAAAATTTATACAATTTTTCTAAAAAAATAATATTTTTCATTTAATATCTTAAAAGAATTGTCAGTGCTTGAGAAGCGTAAGACCCTACCATAATTAGGTTACAATAGTGGTTATATACAGTCGGTTGAACCTCCAATATTCTCTTTCATTAAGCCATCACAATTTAAGCATAAGTAAGTAAGCTTGAGGGGCCTCCCATTTGCATAACATGATCTTAAATACAAGCAATGAACTGAGCCATTGATTCCCCAATCTTTTAGGATCTCTCTATTCTCATCATTTCACCTTTCATTCAACGTATCGGCTACTTAGAAATGTAAAGTACCTATATGAGAAGAATTAATGTAAGGAACTAAGGGTGACTCATCAACTGGACATGATACCTTACCTGCACTATTTTTTTTTTTTTTGTACTTAAGAAGAAGAAAGAAGTACCCTCCAAATCAAGCACGTCATTGCACCTTGAGGGACACTTTATATATATATATATATATATTATTTGTCTCTGACAAAAGACGAGATTGTTGTAAGCAAGGCTACCCATAGAATAACCTCTTAGGTTGTGTTTCATTCTAGTTGACCACTTAGCTAGAACGAAAACAAGGGGTTCATATAAGATGACTTAAAACTAATTTGAAAATAAATAATTTTTTAATTATATATACGAAAATAAATTTTAATATAAAACGATGTAATTTTGGTACTATATTTTATAATGCTTCATCTAGCCCATTGATTGATGAAAATAAGATCTCCATTTTAATCATGGAATAGAGATAAACCAAATCCTAATATTTCATCCTATTCTCGAAGCATCAAAAAAGAGAATAAGATTTCATCTTATGTCATCAGAATGATGAGGTAATGATATTTTGATAATTAAGAGTCAACATGTTTTATTTTAAAATGCTTTTATTCAACTATATTATTTTATACAAAAATTTTGTATTAAATTTCAGATCGTATAACATTACATTTTTTTGGAAACATTCTTAAATCAGAGGTTACATGAAAGAGACTGAGGAAATATATTGTTGTGATTAGGCTTTTTTAAAGATTTACTCCTTGAATTTTAGGCATCTAAATCAGACCCTCTCGGCCTGGTTCATTCTTGGGCTGGGTTGGGCTCCCGCCAAAATTCAGGCCGGGCTAAATTCCAAAACGCTAGCCCCAGACCTCACCCATGGCCCTATATTCTAATGGTAACTAATTTATATATTTAAATTTGTAATAATTAATGATTTATATAAATACATGAGTAAAGTAAATTTTAAAAATTACAAAGTGGGTAAAATTAGCACCACATGGTCCTCCTAAGATGCCATTTAGCTAAATTAATAAAAAAAAACCAAAATTTTAGCTAAATTTATCCATAAAAAAAATCAAGAATGTGATTTTTCTTAAACTCTAAATTTGTCTGTCTTTTTTTTGCCGATCTTGTAAAATATTCAAACTTTAAACTATCATTTTTGTTGGATTTCAACAATTAATTCAATTAAGAATAGTAAAAAAAAAATTAAAGTTTGAAGCTTGATTTTAGTTTACTTTGATTGGTATTTGTTTAACAAGGATTGTAACTATCAAATCAATTCAATTAATAGATTGGTATATAAATTGTTGTAACCAAGTTTTTTTTCCAACATGGATGAAGTTGATCTGTTCATCTCTTAAAGAAGCTTAATCCTCATACAATGCTTTTAGTAAACAATTTTAGAACTTGTAATGAGGTTTGAAAGATTCGATTAAACTAGTGGCCTGGCTAACTGGTGGGCCTACAGCCGGGTTTCGGTTAGGTACAAGTGCTGGTCTTTGGGCCGAACATAAAACAATTCAGCCCACACATAGGCGGTTTTGGCTCAAGCTGGACAAACCACGGACCAAATTTACATCCCTACCGCTTGGATTTCACCCTTGTTGATTACGCCTGTACATTTTACATGCATGTCAGCCACAGGGCTAATAGAAAACTGTAGCAAAAAAATGAAAATAGAAAGTGGGGAACGATTAAGAATCAATCAAAAACTTAATAGGAACTTAATTAAGAATTTTTGTAAAATTTTTAGAAACTTAGAGAAACACTACATCAACACTTTAATTAATACTTAATTGGAACTTAACCAAAAAGAAGTGTAAAAATTAATATTTTAAATTTTCAAATAATTTTACAGAGTTTTTTCACTTAGTTTCCTAATAGTTTCCATTATCTATGCCAAAAGTGTTCGAAACATTCTCTTAGAATTTTCAACACGGTTTTCAAAATTTCAAAAAGAGATTAGTACAAACACGCTTTTCCCCTCCAACTAACTTCCTGACAGCTATGGACTTGTCATCTAACTTTCAAGAAATTGCCAAATGCCGAACAGCACAAGGAAGAAACCCCATCTTGTAAAATGACAAAGTTCATGACTGTGAATGCAAGATTTTCTTTTTCCCTTGTTTTAATTCTATTTCAGCAGAAAAAGTGTAATAAACAAAATTTGGAATGTCAATTATTTCAAAAATATCATACAATTAAGTAGCATTCAACCAAATATTCTTGCAGGGCATGTGAAGTTTTCCAACGTAGCATTCAACCAAATATACATAATTTTTTGATTTTATTGATGATTCGGCTTTATTAAGACTAGACTACTATGATTTATTTTTTTTTAAGTTCCAGTCGTTTTCAAGAAAATACTATTATTTTCATTTCATTGATTGATTAGGCTTTGTGAGGACTAGACTACGATGATTTTGTTATTTTATATTAACTATTGTTTTCAAATAAAGACTCGTATTTTTTGAAGGAAACTGAAGTATTTGTGTGTATTGTCGATTCTTGTTTCTAATACTCTTTCAAGACCATTCGAGCTTTTTCAAATCAGCATTCAATTCTAATTAAATATATGCAAAATTTTTATTTCATTGATTGATTCGGTTTTACGAAAGCTACACTATGACGACTTTGTTTTTTTCCCGTTGACTGTCGTGGAAAGACTTCCTTAATTTTGATTGGTTGATTAGGCTTTATGAAGACTTAGACTAAGATGACCGTTTTTTTGCCAAGCAAAGACTATTATTTCCATTCAATTGATTGATTGATTAGGCTTTATGAAGACTAGACTACAATTTTGTTTTTTTATTTTATTTTATCCATTGACTCTATTTTTAAGCAAAGACTCTCATTTTCGTTGGTGGGGCCATGACCACGAGGTCCACCAACTTTCTTCCCATAAATTTTTATTTTAAGTATTATCTTATTTTCTCTCTATTTTTTGGGCTATTTATCAAGAAAAGCCTTTAAGTCTTCGTTTAAATACAGCTAAATCCAAAAGCTTAAAAAAATATACTTCCAAATGACCATTGTATATATTTCTTTTCCTTTTGGTCGTTGGAAGCCAGAAAGACTAAATTCACAATTTTAGTAACTTTTTGCATAGTTTTCTTGCACAACTTAAAAGCACATTTCTAAGGGAAAGGGCTTGAGAGGAAAATTATAAAATTATTGAATTTGGTCAATTTTTAAATTTCAAAATATCTTTGTTTATTTCCATGGACCTTTTTTTTAATCTGATAAGTATTTTCAAGATAAAAGTTAGAAGCTAAATCATTCAGTAAAGAAGTTAAGTTTTGATTAATGTGTAAGTGTATTGGTATGCTATTTAAAAAAAAAAATTATTTGGCATAAGAATCTTATTAGACTATTATGCACCTCGACACACCAGTACTCTTTGCCACAAATAGGCCATTCCCAGTGGCAGCCGTTTTAAAGAGGGCAATGCTATATAAGCAAAGAATATATACAAATTTTTTTGCACAAAATAAAATAGGAGCACTCGTCATGATGACTTTTATTTATAACGATATCATCATCACATTATTCTGATAAAATTTTTAAAATATTTTTTTTGAAAGAATGGTGTTGTCCTTTCACTGTTTGCAAAACACAAGACCCTAACATAATTAGGCCACCACAATAGTTATGAATAATAGAGCCAGCTTCAGTTCAACTAAAACTCCAATATAAGTTTGATGGTAAGAAAATTGATTAAGAAATTAATTTTTGTAGTATAACATTACTCAAAATATTTTGTTGAATTTCATGGGGGTATGCCTCCTTGGATTTACCCCTTCTTGTTCAGGGCCTTCAAGCTTCCCCACGCCTTATATACATTTTACCTGGATGTATGCAATCGATGCTCATTTTTGCTAGGATATAGATTCCAGACAGCTTAGATCTTGCCATAAATGATCCGTAAATGTAATCAGCATTTACTAGAGGGTGGGCGTTGTCGTGGGGGCGATTTTGCTATTGTTAGGAATGGCGTTATTACTACTGTCAGTTATGTGGCCCAATAAAAATCAGCCACATGGTAATCCTTAGAACTCTCGCTCGCGTCAAATTCTAAACCATAGACATCTTACTCTCTCTTCTCTCTGTAAATAGGGCTTCCAAATCTCCATCGCCGGCGACCTCCTTTCACCCTTTGCAGCACCGTCCTTCTTTTCATTCAAATCTTTATCGGTGGTCAGATTAAAGGCCTACATTCACACCCATCTCTCTGTCTCTCCCCCTATGCTTAAGCATGGCCACCGCAAAGCGGTGACTTCAAGGCCAGATTAAAGTATTTGAAAGATCTGAAGATATTATTTTCTGTTGAAAAAATGAATTAATCATCCCTATTAATGGGTTTCTCGTATCAAAATTGACGATTGTGCACATGATTATTAGGGTTTGAAGAGATACAAAAAGGAATCTCAAATTAATTTGTAATTTCTTCAATTTTTTGTAAGTAATTTTCACATATACAGAGTAATGAGCTTATAAGAGTGATGATGGCCTCACAGTTGTGGTGTATAGAGACAGAGAGGTCTAACAGTTATGGTGTGAGAGAGAGAAGGCAGTGTTTTGCTTCGGCTATAGGTTGCTGATTTTAGAGGGAGAAAGAGAAAGAAGAGGTTGGGTGGCCGTCCATGGTGGCCACGGCTAGATCTTGGGTCTTGGGTTTAGAAAGACAAAGGGGAGAGTAAGAGATGCAGAGAGACGTTGGTGGGGGAGTGGGAATTTAATCTGGTACGAATGAGAGTTTCAAGGATTACCACATGGCGGATTTTCATCGGGCCACATAATCGACAGCAGCAACAACATCTGTCTTTACAGTAGCAAAACTGCTACCGCGCACCCACTGAGGTTTGTTTTTTTTTTTTGGAATTTAGGTATGTGGGCAGGGCTAATGAAAACCGTAATAATTTTTTTTTGAAAATACAAAAGCAGAACACGCAGTTAAAAAAATTAGGAGAAACACGAAGCCAGGGAATAATTTAGAATTAATTAAAAAACTTAATAGGAATTTTATTAAAAATTTTTGCAAAATTTTTAGAGACCTTATTGAAAAACTATATTAATACTTTGATTGATAGTTAATTGAAACTTAAGAAAAAAAGGTATAAAAATTAATATTTTAAATTTCTAATCCAAATAGTTTCTATAAAGTTTTCTACAAATATTACTTAATTTCCTAATAGTCTTCGGTTTAGAGAGACAAAAGGGGCGAGGAAGAGATGCAGAGAGACGTTGGTGGGGGAGTGTGAATTTAATTTGGTACGAACGGGAATTTCAAGGATTACCACATGACGAATTTTTATTGGGCCACATGATTGACAACAACAATAGCACTCATCTTGACAACAGCAAAACCGCTCCTGCACCCATTAAGGTTTGTGTTTTTTTTTTTTTTTTGGGTGTTAGGTAAGTGGGCAGGGCTAATGGAAAACCGAAACAAATTTTTTTTTTAAAGACGGAAGCAGAATTCACAGCTAAAAAATTAGAAGAAGCACGAAGTCGAGGAACCATTTAGAATGAATTAGAAAACTTAATAGGAATTTTGTCAAAAACTTTTGCAAAATTTTTAGAAACCTTATTGAAAAGCTATATTAATACTTTCACTGATAGTTAATTAGAACTTAAGAGAAAAAAAAAGTATAAAAATTAATACTTTAAATTTCTAAGTAGTTTTTGCATAGTTTTTTTTTATAAATATCGCTTAATTTCCTAATACTTTTCATTGACTACCTCAAAAGTATTTAAAATGTTTTTCAAGACTTTTCTGAACTTTTCCAGAATTTTAAAAAGAGATTCATACAAACACATTTTTTGCTCCGATTAACTTTTCTAACAACTATGATATTGCCTTCCACTTCCTAGAAAACAGTGAACAGCATAAGGAAGAAACCCCATCTCGTAAAATGACAAAGTTCATAACCGTGAATCCAAGATTTTCTTTTTCCCTTGTTTTAATTTTATTCAGCCGAAAAAGTGCAATAAAAAAATTTGGAATGTAAATTACTTCATAAATAATATTGCCGACTCTTTGTTGCTCATTTTCTTGCAGGGCCATCTGTGAACTTTTCCAAATTAGCATTCAAGCAAATGTACATAATTTCTTCATTTCATTGATGATTCGGCTTTATTAAGACTAGACTAGGATGACTTATTTTTTCAAGCTACCCAGTCATTTTCAAGAAAAGACTATTATTTTTATTTCATTGGTTGAGTAGGTTTTATGAGGACTAGAGTACGATGATTTTGTTGTTTTATGTTGACTGTCGTTTTCAAGCAAAGACTTTCATTTTTCGAAGGACACTAAAGTATTTGTATATATTGCCGACTCTAGTTTCTAATACTCTTTCAAGACCATTTGAGCTCTTCCAAATTAGCATTCAACTAATTAAATTTATATAAAATTTTCATTTCATTGATTGATTGACTTTATTAAGACTTGAATACGATGATTTTACTTTTTTACATTTTCAAGCAAATACTATTTTTTTCATTTCATTGATTAGGTTTTACGAAGACTAAGACTAAGACTTTGTTTTTTTTCCTTTTCCAAGCAAATACTTTTATTTCCATTTTATTGATTGATTAGGCCTTATGAAGTCTTAGACTACAATAACTTTGTTTTTTTACATTGACTCTATTTTTAAGCAAAGACTCTCATTTTCGTTGGTGGGGCCATGATCACGAGGTCCATCAACCTTCTCCCCATAAATTTTTATTTTACTGATTATCTTATTTTCTCTTTATTTTTTGGGCTATTTATCAAGAAAAGTCTTAAGTCTTCGTTTACATCCAGCTAAAAAGCTTAAAAAAAAAAAAATACTTCCAAATGACCATTTTATATATTCCTTTTCCTTTTGGTCGTTGGAAGACAGAAAAGACTAAATTCTCAATTTTAGTAACTTAGTAACTATTTGCAGAGTTCTCTTGAACAACGTGAAATGCGCATGTCTAAGGGGAAAGGGCTTGAGAGGAAAAGCAATAAACAGAATTATAAAAATATTTAATTTGATAATTTTTAAATTTCAAAATATCTTTGTTTATTTCCAAATTTTCCTTGGACTTATTTTCATTTGGATAAGTATTTTGAAGATAAAAGCTAGAAGCTAAATCATTAAGTAAAGAAACTAAGTTTTGATTAATGTGTAAGTGTTTTGGTAGGCTATTTAAAAAAAAATGATTTGGTGAAAGAATCAGATTAGACTATTATGTGCCTCGACACACCAATACCCTTTGCTACAAAGAGGCCATTCCGAGTGGCAACCATTTTAAAGAGGTAATACTAGATAAGCAGAAAATTTATACAAAACTTGTTTGTGCAAAATAAAAAAGAAACACTCATCATGATGACTAAAGTATTCTCGCCTTATCATTCTGATAGAATTTTAAATTTTTTTTAAAAAGAATAGCATTGTTTTTTTTATAGAACAAGACAGTCACTGCTTGAGAAGCATAAGACCCTACCATAATTAGGCCACCACAGTGGTTACAAATAATAGAGCTAGCGGCCTAGCTGAACCTCCAATATTCTCTGTGATTGAACCATCATAATTTAGGCGAAAATAACCAACTTTAATAGGTGAAAAAATTGATCGAGAAATTAGTTTAAGTATAACATTACTCAAAATATTTTAGTGAATTTCATGGGTATGCCTCCTTGGATTTACCCCTTGTTGTTCAGGTTTCCCCACGCCTCATGTACATTTTACATGCATGTTATCGATGATCATTTTTGCTAGGATCTAGATCCAGATAGCTTAGATCGATCCTGCCATGCATAAATGATCCGTAAATGTTATCAGTACTAGTGGGCGTTGTTGTTGGGGGTGTTGTAAATCTCCACCAGGGCCCTTGACACGATGCAATTATATTGTTCATCACTTTCTGACACAGGACATACACATTTTTGAAGCAAGAGGGACTATATACTTACAAAGGTCATGCAGTACCAGATGTTTGTATTATTGAGAGGCTATAGTAACAGATGAACACACAATTCTACACCAATTGGTGAGAACAACCAGATTATTTTTTTTACAGAGTCATAAAAGTTCCCATAAAAGAGGCATCACTAATTTATTCTCCCACTCACTCAAGTTCAAAAATAACTTCTAACTCGCTGTTGAAAGGTCTTCCACCCATCAATGTTCCCCTTGTTGCCGTTGGATTTGTGGACGCAAATGGATTGGGGGGCAGGGTCAGAATGCCTCCATCTCCTTCCAACATCTGCACCACAACTTCCATCGAGGGTCGGTCCACTGGGTACCACTGTATGCACCAAAGTCCCACAATTGTCAGCTTCTTTACAATTTTGGCATTTCCCTCTTTCTCAATCTGAATTCCTAGCTCTTCTCCTTGATCCAAATGATTGTAAATCCACTCGGGAAAGTAGACTTGGATTGTGTTCTGTGTCGCAGTATCCTTCTTTTCTCCAACCATTTCTAGCAACAACATTCCAAAACTAATGATATTTCGTCTTCAAGCAAAGACTAGGTAGTTTCATTTCATTGATTGGTTCAGCTCTATTAAGCAAGGACTACAATGACTTTGTTTTCACGTTGACAGTCGTTTTCAAGCAAAGACTACTATTTCCATTTCATTAATTGATTTAGCCCTATTAAGAAAAGATTACAATTACTTTGTTTTTTTTGTTGACAGTTATTTTCAAGCAAAGACTATTATTTTATTGACTTTATAAAGGCTAGAACAGTCTTTCCGTGGACTGTCATTTCCAATCAAAGACTATCATTTTCGTTGGCGGGACCATGACCACAAAGGCAAAAACATAAGTCTTTATTTTCAGTACCTAATCAAAAAAATACTAAGTCTTCGTTTGGATGCAGTCAAATTCAAAAGTGAATAAATAAAATAGAAAAACTACTTCCAAATGAGGATTGCATGTTTTTCTGTTTTTTATTTTATTTGTGGGTCATTAGACGACATAAAAGACTAAATTCACAATTTTAATAATTTTATGCATAGTTATCTTACACACAAGGTGAAACGCGCATGTATGAGAGGAAAGCGCTTGAAAGGATTCGCAATTGAGAATATTATAAAAATTAGACATAAGCTAATTAACAAACTTTTTTTTGTTATTGTACGAGTGTTTGGTAGGCTATTTTAAAAAAAAAATTAATTACACTTTCTATCTTTACACTTTACATCAAATCTTATTTTAGAATTTTCACTTTCAGTTATAACAATTAAGCTATTGCACTTCAAATTTATTGTAATGTCAACCTTCTGCTAACTTCCGTTTGGAAAATAAATAAAATTTTTACATATAACAAGCACATTAAATTTTTTAAAGAATAAAGATGTAAAATCATACTTCTTTCTAATAATCTATCATAATTTTTTTTAAATTACTCTAAAATCATAAGTGTAATCAAATTTGTATTATATATAATGTAATTAGGCTTCATATAAAAACTTTTAATTTAACTCACGTGCAATATGTGTGAGTCTTTGGAACAAAAAAAATGTTATATTTACATTTTTTTTCTTGAAAAATGCCATGTAATTATCCCATGTGAGTTTTATGTCAATTTTTCAAACAGAAAGTTAACATTATAATAAATTAGAAATGTAAGGGCTTAATTGTTACAATTGAAACTGAATATCCTGAAAGAAAATTTAGTGTAAAGTGAAAAGATGAAAATTGTAATTGACCCTGAAAAAATTGATTTGTTGTAAAAATCAGATTGGACTATGTGCCTGGATACACCAATATCCTTTGCCATAGATGGGCCATTCCTAGTGCCAATCATTCCACGGAACAGCCAAGACTTTTGCCAACCAGCTGATAAACCTCCAATATTCTCTTTGATTGAGCCATGCAACAGTTTGATGATCCTCCTATTTGCAGAACATGATCTAAATATGAAGCAATGAACGGAGCCTTGAATTCCTCTGACAAAATACAAGGCTGCGCTACAATAGGGCTGCCCCTAGTATTAAATTTCATACAGGATAACAAATTCATAGTGTTAGAGTTTAATTTTAATACATCGTCCTTTTCATATATGGGTAAAATAGTAAAATTATTCAGTTTTTATAACACCACGTTACTCTTGATTCACTTCTTATAAAGTGCAGTGAATCTCTCTTAATAATTTTTTGGGTTGGATAGAATTCCATTGGATGAGAAACAAACACACACCTATATATAATATATAATTAAGTAGATCCGTAAATGTTATGATCAACACTAGTAGGCGTTGTGTTGTAATTCAATTGTGGCTGGGTCAATTTTTCGGCCAGGAGCGTTATCTCACCAGGGCCTTGACGCGATAACATTATATTGTTCATCACTTTCGATATACCCATTGCAAGAGGAACTATATACTTAAAAAGTCGATGCAATACCTGTCACGTTTCAAAACAACTCAAGCGGTTTGTGACAACGCTCCACACCCACAAAGTCACGTTCTATAAGCATGTAAGGTTACAACCTTAACAATTTCATAAACAATTGTCGAACAACTCAACAAACCACAGAGAAAAGAATATTCTTGACTCCAAAGTATTTAAAAAATTACTATATGATCCATAACTCTACAAAATGAAATTTTCATGTTTCCAAAATATCTCAAACATCTAAATAACAGCATCGTCTCTAAACTAACCAATTCAAAGTCTTACAAATTATAGATATAAAAGACTAAGTCTCAAAATAAATTCAAAATATGAACAAAAGTAAAATATTACAAATCCCCTTCTCAGATCTCACTTGAGTCACACTACTTCCTTAAATCTAAAAAATATAGAATGAAAGCGTTAGCTAGATATCTCAGTAAGTAACCCACTACCACGACTAGTTAGATCAAGTGTAGAAAAATATCATTTATATAAAAGAATTTCCAATCGTAATTCAAAATAATATTTTCAGCATGATATGTTACGAATCATTCAAATAATTTAACAAATACATTTCTCCACAAACAAACTCAAGTTTAGTGACTATGGTCACATTAACCTGTGAAAAGGTCTAAAATCACAATTAGCTCTATGGTTGAAGCCCAAAAAAAAAAAAAAAAAACTAGTTTATGTGCCAATCTTTAACCCCTATTGACGTAGGGTCCGAATCATAGTTAAACAAGAGTCTCAATATCATTAACATAAATGAATATACAATTTTTTTTTATGAACAATTTCACACTTGATCCATAATTTATGTGAAAAATATAAAGGAAACAAAACCCGTTCTTCAAATAATAATTTATCGAATCATTCCATAAAAATAAGTTTTCAAAGCAATTTCTAATAAATTATAAAACTACTAGAAGTAGTAGTAAGTCATTTATCTCTCACACCAAGAATCACTCTTTAAAAGCTAAACTGGATTAAAGTCGTACCACCCTAATACATCCAACATTACACAATCGTTACGAATTGCACAATTAACATATGCTATGGAATGATCTAATTAAGCCTAACGTCCTAACCACTTCATTTAGAAATTATTGTTACCACTGACTTGCAAATTCTTGCTTCTAGAGCCATTAAATTAACTTAAACTGGCTTTCGCTTCCTATTACTTAAGCCCCACAAATATGTATATATGTATATATATGCACACACATTGCCCAGTACTCCAAAGTCCAAAGAGGCCAAAGCAGGACATTACCAACCAAAACTAACCCATTCTACAATTATGTTAATAAAATAATCTAAAGTTTTTACTTTTTCCTCTCTCTATGAATATAAATTCGTAGAACGTCAGCTCGTCCCTCACAACCATCATATATTAATTTGAGCATCAAACTGTTGAACCCCATTAATTTATTCACGACCAGCCATAAAATAGAATAAAAGAACTCTATGAATGGATCGCAGTGAACTAGTCACAACCACCATTGGGCATGCTTCACATATATGAACAAAATAGAAATTCACTGCCTCAATACCCCTCATAGTCTAGAAGGCCAGTTACGAGAACTTCAATTTCTCCACAGAATCTAAAATAAAACAACTCTATTTCTATAAAAATAAAAAATAAAAAAAAAACAAATGTGGATATTACAGTACCAGAATCAGATATGTATTATTGAGAGGCTATAGTAATTCATGAACACAATTCTACACCGATGGTGAGAACAACCAGATTATTTCTGTTATACAGTCATAAAAACTCCCATGAAAGAAGTATCACTAATTTATTCTCTCTCACTCACTCAAATTCAGAAATAACTTCTAACTCGCTATTAAATGGTCTTCCAGCCATTAATGTTCCCCTTGTCGCCGTTGGTTTCGTGGACGCGAATGGATTGGGGGGCAGGGTCAGAGTGCCTCCATCTCCTTCCAGCATCTGCACCACTACTTTCATCGATGGTCGGTCCACCGGGTACCACTGTATGCACCAAAGTCCCACAATTGTCAGCTTCTTTACTATCTTGGCATCTCCGTCTTCGTCAATTTGAATTCCTAGCTCTTCTCCTTGATCCAAACGATTGTAAATCCATTCCGGAAAGTACACTTGGCTGGTGTTCTGTGTTGCAGTATCCTTCTTTCCTCCAACCATTTCTAACAACAACATTCCAAAACTATAGACGTCTGATTTGTATGACACGTTCCCAAAGTTCCTAGAGAACACTTCGGGTGCAATATATCCCACTGTCCCTCTAGCAGCAGTCATGGACACAGCACTCTGTTCCTTCGAACACAACTTTGCTTGACCAAAATCCGAGACCTTTGGATTGAAGTTGTGGTCCAACAAGATATTGCGGGGCTTGATATCAAAGTGAAGGATTCGTTGATCGCATCCTAGGTGAAGATATTCGATTCCTTTAGCTATGCCGAGAGCAATTTCCTGCAGCTTCCCCCAACCAAGCGAACGCTTCTCATGATCAGACGATATGAACTTTTCTAGCGAATTGTTTGGTAGGAACTCGTAAAGGAGAGCTCTTCTAAATCCGTCAGCACAGTAACCCACCAGGCGAACCACATTGACATGGTGGATTTTACCTATTATTACCACTTCATTGATGAACTCGTCCCCATTTGCTTTGACATTATTGAGGATCTTGACTGCAACATGAACATCATTGGAAAGCTCTCCCTTGTACACTGTCCCGTAAGCTCCTTGGCCTACTTCGTCCTGAAATTGATTTGTTATTTTCTTGAGGTCTCCATAAGAGTATCTTGCAGGCTTGAGAGCTTTGTAATCCTCCAAAAATTTCTCTATCTTTACTTGATCCGCTTTCTTTAGTTTGCTCGATCTGTGGACAAGAACCATTGCAATAACAACTGCAACAAGAAGAGACAGACCCAGGACCAAACCTGCAATTCAAAACATACCAAGTTAAGAAATATCTGCATTCTTACTCACCGACATTAATTGAAAACAAGGGAGGAGTAACAGCTTCACCTGCAACCTCTAGTTTCCTTGATGCCCCTGTAAAAGTTTGAAGACCTGTTAGACTATCTTGCTCGTGGAAATTCATTAAATTATCATTTGTAGTTATTCTCTTCTTCTTCTTTTTTTCTTTTTTTGTGGGAAAATCATGATACGGTATTGTTCTGAAGTTTTCACAAATTTTATAGGGAAGATGGAGGCTTCATGAAAGCATAAACGTGATGGGAAAAGACTAGCTTGAAGTAAGAACGTCGAAACTAGAAGAAAAGTACCTGGAGTTGGCGGCTTGTCGAAGCATTCAGTTGCGTTATGCGGCTTATGCCTAATGCTGTTACTCATCAATCTACAATACTTGCCTTGTGCTTCACAGTTTCCACATGATCTGGGTTCAGTCCAATTCAATCGAAGATCATGGGTGTGGGAAAATATATGAAACGATAGTGACATGTTATACATCTTTGTGCAAGATAATAAGGACAGTATGTCGATGTACCGGTATAATGCAATGGCATAAACTTTGCGAGTGGAGTTGCTGAGGCAAGAAATCGGAGTCGCCAGTGGATATGGATCGTTTACTGTTGAGGGACAATTGTATAAGCTAAAGTCATAGCTGTCATATGATGGTAATTGGAAGAGAGAGGCAGATAAGTTGAGGTTTGGAAGCTGCCGTGGGAAGCAGCCGTCTGGGTCATACGTATGTATCATCTGAGATTCGTAATCGATTTTCTTGACTAAAACCTTGACAGAAAATGGGAGTTCAAGGACAGGGTGTTTTCTATGAGTAGTGCAAGTAAGATCAAAGTCAGGATGATAGCCACAGTGCTTGGGCTGACGCTCTTTTAGCCGGAAAGGGAACCGGATTTCTGGGCCGTGTTTGCCACACCTTGTTGGCCTGCACTCGTAATCTTGTTCTGCTCCGATCACTACTCCAGCCATCAGTCGTACGAGGAGCAAGAAGATGATTTGGTAAACAGCCATCTTTCTTGGTAACTGTCTCTGGAGTTTCTACTGCTCTTCGCCCCGCCGTCACCACCGTCTGTCTGTTTTAGATACTAATGAATTGGCTATGTTATTCCATCCCAGTCTTCAAGCCAGTGTTAGAAAGTCTTCCCTTCCGTCTTCCTGCCACATCTACCGCATTCTTTATTTATTTATTTTTTTTCTCTCATTACTTTTTCTGTCTTAACCATCATGCACCTCATTAGCTATTTGGATCATATCTTATTCCTTCAATTAACTAGAACTTCAGTTATTTCATCCATAATGACATTATGCATAATCGATCATAGTTGATTTTAAAGTAATTATATGGATAGATATATGTATATATAGATTACTTTTTCTAAGTTTTAAATTTTAAATACGGCAATCAATTGGGGCTAGCCTAATTGGCCAGAGTTCTTGGTAAGTCAGGAGTTTGAACCCCCTCCTCCATATTTTCTTTTTAACTTCAGCTTTCCTTGTAATTCCTTCTAACGAACCAAAAAAAAGAAAAGAATTTAACTACTGTTATAGTAATTCTTTTCGTCTTGTATACTTGAACATGCATTACATCAATAATTTAGTGGATTTTTCATTAGCAGGTTCTATATGTAAATTTCCTCCCACACCACCACATTACAACTTAGAAAAATGCTATTCTTTAAAAAAATTATATCAAAGTGATGTGATCATAATTTTTTTTTATTAAGAATCATTATGATAAATATTTTATTTAAAAATAAAAAGGTCTCATTCAACTAGATCATTTTGTATATAAATTATATATAAATTTTTTAATTGTATAACATTATCCTCAATTTAAATTAAAATAGTAAGATTTTATATGTTGAAAAAAAGTTATTAAAGCATGTATGCTTTATTTTAGATTGATTATAAGTGTGTGGTAATGTTACATAACTTAAATTTATTGAATATGCAGATATACATAAAAAGAACAAAAATGTAGGAGGTCGATCTTTAGTATTTTCACAAACAACCTATTTGGAACTTGCGAAATAGAAAGGAAGCAAGAGAAAATGTATTTTTTTTCTTATATTTGGTTTGGTAAAAAAAATAAAAGGTAAATATAAAGAATATAACTTCACCATGAGTTAAATTTAAAGAAAAAAAATAATGCCTTAAGTGAAGACAAAATAAAATAAAAAGTGAGAACTAAAATCACTTTTTTAATTTTCTTTTCTTTTAAATTAGCAAGCAAACAAAAGGTTACATTGCTATCGATTTCATTTTCCCCAAAGGACCATGCAGCCTGTAAAGATACCAGCCTTTAACTTTATTAGTGGAGCGACACATTAGGACAGCTGACAGTTGACTACTCTAGTCAATTACGGTGACTAGGAAACATCATGAGGTGCGCGTCTACAAACCACATCGTGGTGATAAGGTGGGGCATGACTCATGCCCCTTGAGTCTTGACACATCTGAAGCTATCAATCATTCATACATTGCGAGAAATTCACGAGAATCTAATGTTAGGTTTAGAATTTAAATTTGTTAAGTATATATATATAAATAATAAAATTTTTATTTTTTTAAATATTTTTTATCATTAAATTGTTAATTTAAATATAGTTTAAGTCAATAAATACATTATTAAATATAATAAAAGAAGTTAACAACCCTATAACTGCAGTTGAATCTCTTGCACCTTAAGTGCCGAGTTCAGAAGGATGCGAGTGTGTCTAACTTGTATGGATTGAGTCACATTATCAGGCATCAATCTCTTGATATAGTTATCATTGCTTTGATGATATATTGGTCCCTGATAGTTTTTGAATCCAACAAACCCTAGTCTAATCCTCTACGTCTTGGAATCACAACCAAGACAACCTTCAACTTCCATGGCTTTAGGAAAGTCTCACAGAATAACTCACAAACGTAAAATCTCTCACCCTTTATCTACGAGATGCTTTGGATACCCTATGAAATCAAGAAAAGAAATTCGCTTTTATCAGACTTCTAAGCGCAAAGTAATAATCATCCAAAGTTTCAAGGTTGCATTATATGAAGACTAGTACAGAAACTTTTTGCAAATTGTATTGTGCCTTATAATAGACCCGATTATAACTCAAAACATATCGTAAAACTTGAATTACAATTAAAGAGCTTTTATATATTCATGGAATTCGCCCACAATAAAAATGCTAACAATTTGGAATCTTCTATCTCACTCATGAATTTAAGTAGATTTTTGTCAAACCACATAACTCTCTCTCTCTCTCTCTCAAATGTTTTTTTTTCTTTGAAGGGCAAAGCCCAAGGGAGGGAGAAGGGTGGTTTGTTAGCCGAACTCATGATCTCATGTACCCCGCTCTTCCTGTTTTCCATGAGTCTGTTTTTTAGTTTGGCCTCGTCTTTGCCTTATGAGCATTGGCGGAGTCATGTTAGAAGCTCGGCTCGCCTCAGCTATTAGGACAGCTTAACTCAACTACTATTTTTAACAATTAAAATTTTTTAATATCAAAGTTTAGTTCACTTTAATATTGTCCAATCACTCTTTTGTACTTTCAATTTAACATCTTTTATTGTAACTTAATTATATAATATAATCCATCTTAATTTTAATTCTTAAATTTAATAAAAATTCAATTAAATTATTTATTTGATTTAATCGTTGAACTGCTAAAACATTCGCAACTATGTCAAATCGGAGCAGTTCAATTCAAGTACTTAACTTCATTAAAATACAAAATTTAAGAACAATTCAATTTATTCTTGATTTAAAACCAACTATGTATTTCAATGATAATGTCTCCTTAGATAATAGCATTACGATTGCAACAGTAGCCATGGCTAGCGATCTTACCGTGTAGATTTTCAATGTTATTCTTAGTAATATTATTATCAGGTAAAACTATAAATTTTTTATGAATAGTTTAAAAGATATCGCATGACACTATTACAAGTTGTGTGCGTATTAATATATAGATAGCTGTTAGTTCACAAATCAAAATATATATATATATATAGGTACGGCTTAAAAGTGATTTTTTACCGTCCAGACCAAATCAAAATCCTGCTTACGATGGGAGTGAAAGTGATTTGGTTCTCTCTTATTTAAATTCGACTTGACTAAGAATGGAGTTTTTAGTCTCTCTGCGTTTGTAAGTCGTCTCTACAAAATATTGTTTGGTTGCTTTCTTAGACTTCTGGGTATCCATGTTTAGCGGAAGGCTTCTCTTTGCTGGTTACATAAGCCTTCTTGTTCTTGCTGATCTTGTCTTGTTTTCTGCAAATTGTCATGCAGCGAAAAATCAGCACGGCGGCAGCTACAATTCTTGTGGAGATATCCGAAATATCAGCTTTCCCTTTCGACTGAAAGCCAACGCAGATGATAACTGTGGAGTTAGGGATTTGGAACTTGCCTGCGAGAACAATCGTACGGTACTGTACTTACTCGCCGGAAAATACTACGTGAAGGCGATCGATTACAATAACTACACAATCCGCCTCGTGGATGTGGGGATACAGAGGAATAATTGCTCCTCTCTTCCTCTTCATTCTTTAACACGTCTCAACTTTACTTATCGTACTTATAGAGGTCCATATAATGCATGGTCAAATTCATTAGCAGTGTTTCTGAGTTGTGAAAATCCAGTGAACTCGCCTCTCTACATAGAGTACAGTAGTACTGCTTCTTGTGAACAACGTGGAGTAGTCCTAAATTCCTCCAACAACCTGTCGTCTTCCTCGAAGAAGAGGCAATATTCCTATGTTCTGTTATCAGATTGGCTACTAGAGTCGGATGTTGCAGCCTTGTGCACCGTGGACATGATGTTTATGACAACAATTGATGATCAGTTTTCAGGAAGAAGTGATCATCATCGGAACATTTCCTTCTCGGACGTCCACAATAAGTTGGCTGACGGATTTGAGCTTTCGTGGGACTACATCAGCTGCAATATACAGAGACGACAGGCGTTATGCTTCAATGATGATGTTCAAAATGTCACCTGGACCCCTTGCTACGGGGCCTTAACGGGCTTTGGATGTGCGTAAGCAAGACTTTCTCATCCCTTTAAATGCTAATTACAAAATATGTAAAAGATGATTTTTCAAATACAGAGTGATATATATATATATATATATGGCAGTGTTTAAGTCTAGATATAAAAATTTACATTGATCATCATCATTTTGAGTTGTTAAGCAATTAATCTGCCCGGTGACTTCTGAATGTGAATCAAACCGGGTATATAAAATTCTTATTTCTACAAATTCGTATACAAGCTATTAGGGCAAGAACAAGAAGACAGATGGAACTAATTGGTATTTCGAAAATATATATAGCATGAGAAATCAGCTATGTTTGGGCTTGACTTTTTAACTCCATTTCCATCTATCTCATGCTATCTTTTCTCACCCTTAATATCATCTGTATTCCAAGAGTAGTGATTGTGGTCTCTAACCTTTTGTTCCCTCAAAAAAATTGCAGACCGCTTGGAGTACTTCTTCTTGGGTAAGTGTTCTCTCTCCTCTGTTGCTTCACTTCAATGAAGGGATTGTTTGCCCCAGTTTGATTGAAGGAAAAAGAAAAAAAAATTTGAGAGTCCGTTTCATGATTAGATAATTCTAGATTTTTTCATGAATATTAAACTAATTTCTACAAAAAGAGCTAGTATAATCGATGGAGTGACTTATAATTCAACACAACATACATGTTTTTCATGAAGCAAGTGTTGTTTTGTTTTATATATAGATATTATCTTCAGAGTTCTTGTTGAATTAGAGATCATAACCCAACTAGCTCTCTAATTTAAATGTATATGCATGGACCCCACAAATGTACATCCATTTTCATGCATATTAGAAAAGTACACATCAGATTGAAACATTTTGTAATTGGGTAAAACAGAAGAACAATACATGAGCAAATTTTCTTTCCTTGTCAATTATAGGGGAGAGAGAGAACAAAAAAAAAACAAAAAAAAAAAAAGAAGAAGAAGAAGAAAAAGACCAGGCCAGGTAAGCTGGTCTCATTGTCATACCAATGGTTCCAACATAAGATGTTCAAAATGGTCGGATATCCAGTTGCATTTTCCTTTCTTTTCCTTTCCAAAGATGCATTCAATCACTTTATGTTGTGCTCGGTAAGACTAACTGAATCCTACGTTAGGTTTAGTTGCTCCTCGTCACTTGTTTTTCGATTTTGTTTCTTTAATTGCCTTAATCACATGGCTGAATCTTCTTTCATTTTTCTTCCAGAGCATTTGGGGCTTGAGATCATAATCGTAGGTAAGACCTATTATCTGTCTTTCTTTCAATGAACAAACCGCCAAAAGTTTATCTTGTGATATGGAGGAGAGGATACATGAAGAGCCATAATCAAATGGAGTCAATTTCTTGCAAATTGGTGACAATTTCTGGATGAAATAATTTTTTTTTCTTATTGGTTCATCTTGTGAATTTCATAACCAGGAACGATCCTTGCAGCCCTTGCAGCAAGATTTCTATGTGCTCCGTGTGTGTGTGCATTTTTAATCCATAAGTATAGGACAAGACATCTATCGATGTTTGATAGCATTGAGGGTTTCCTACGAAGTCAGAATCACCTTGTGCCCATTAACTACTCTTACTCAGACATTAAAAAGATGACCAAAGGTTTCAGGGACAAGTTAGGAGAAGGAGGCTATGGTTCTGTATATAAAGGAAAGCTTCGAAGCGGCCATCTTGTAGCAGTAAAGGTATCGTAGGAATTTTTAGACAAGCTTTGATGCTAATGTTGGAATGTAATTCACTATATCCATACGCTCTCAAATGTATTTTCTATTATTGCTGAGTTTTTTAGCAAAGCTTTTCGCTCTAAGCCTCTGTTTTTGGGCTTTCTTCCTCACCTTCTCGTTTGAGGTTTTTCCTTTCCCACTCTCTTGCTTAGGGAATTACTCCTTCCTCACTCTCGGTGGGTTTTTTTCCTTTTTCTCTTATGCTGATGCTTACACAACTTGACATCTATTTATTCTCAAATTAGGAACAATTGTAGAGTCTAGACTCATTTCAAAATGGTAGTCAATCTAGGAACTCTAAAAGATCTTCTCATCTAGGAACTAATAACAATTTATGACATATCTTTTACATAATTCTAGAATCATTACATGTCTTGAAATTTTCAAATTACTTCTCCAACAGGTATTGGGCAAGTCCAAAGCCAATGGGCAAGAATTCATCAACGAAGTTGCTACCATCGGAAGGATTCATCATGTCAACGTGGTTCATCTAATTGGATTTTGTGCCGAGAGATCTAAGCGCGCTCTTGTATATGACTTCATGCCTAATGGGTCTCTTGAGAAGTACATCTTTTCTGCAGAAGAAAATATATCCTTGAGTTGCAAGCAATTGTATGAGATTTCTCTTGGAGTGGCACACGGAATCGAATATTTGCATCGTGGTTGTGACATGCAAATCTTGCATTTCGACATCAAGCCTCACAACATTCTTCTAGATGACAATTTTGCCCCAAAAGTTTCCGACTTTGGGCTTGCGAAATTGTATCCAACAGAGGACAGCATTGTGTCTCTGACTGCAGCAAGAGGAACAATGGGCTATATGGCTCCAGAGCTGTTCTACAAGAACATTGGAGGCGTTTCGTACAAAGCCGATGTTTATAGTTTCGGAATGTTGTTAATGGAAATGGCAGGCAGAAGGAAGAATCTGAATGTATTTGCCGATCACACAAGCCAAATTTACTTCCTTTCGTGGGTTTACGACCAATTCAAAGAAGGAAGGGACCTGGAAATGGGAGAGACCATAGAAGAAGAGGAAAGGCAAATGGTAAGGAAGATGATAATAGTAGCTTTATGGTGCATACAAATGAAGCCTAGCGATCGTCCCTCCATGAACAAAGTTGTAGAGATGCTTGAAGGAGATGTTGAATTGCTGCAGATGCCTCCTAAACCTTTCCTGACTCCTCAAGCGATGCCAGGCGAAGATCATTGATTAGCACAAATCCTACAGAGTTGGTCACTCTATCAGGTGGTCCTACAGACTCCTAATTACTTTGGATTAAGTGCATGAGAATTGGTTTATTATCGAATAATGTGTATTTAATTGACATTGTTTAGATATATACATATATATATATATATAATGCAGTGACACCTCGAATACCAAAGTTTTGGGGTTACAGGTTCTTGCTCTAATTTTCAAATTTATCTGGACAATATATGCTTCAACCAGGTAACTTGATTACCCCTAGACCAAAAAGGGCAATCAGGCAACTTAACCTGCAACACTGTACACAATTGGTACAGTTTTTAAAAAAAAAAGAAAACTAAAATTTCAGTTATTTCAATTAGAATTAAGCTCTTCCACGTAAGGTTGGTCTTCAGGATAGAAAAAATCAAAACTGTTATGAGAATCGGGTGGGATTGATGGCTTAGGGGCAGGTCAGAGTAGTGTTTCTATTGTTCTTAAAAAAATGCAACTCACTTTAGTAAAACTTAAGGGACAATCCTACCGAGTGCATATGGATAAATAAGCTGTTTATTGGAGCTCACATATTACTCAAAAATTAAGCACAACACTGGAGGAACGCCATACATATACCGATCGATGTGTATGTAAATTTCATGTTGTATGAATGATGAGTGGTTACAATGGAACATAAGAAAAGATCGAACCTAAAACTTTAAAGACCAGCCAATTAGAGGGCTACCCCTTGTGATTTAGGTAATAAATGTACTTGACCCAGAGCTATTAGTTAGGTTTCGATCTTGGGTTTGCAAAGAAAAAGAAAACGGTTATGGAGAGACAAAGAAACTGAAGTGAAAGAAAGAAATTTTTTTCTTTTATTTGGTTTGGTTAGGAAAATGAGAAAAAAAAATTGAATAAATATTTGTCAAAAAAAGTTAATTTTTTGTTTGAGTACCCGGAAAAATATGTATACATATATATAAATAATTAAATTTTCTTTTCTTAACAAACTCAAATTTCAAACATAGTATAATTGGGCAACTCATTTACAAAGTTATGGTGTCACAAGGTAGCATAAATTCCTCGACGAACCCAGAAATTGTAAGGCTGGCGGTGTTGAACTGGATGGGTGGACTTTTTTTGCCCCATTTTTGCCCTATGCAGTTTTGGAGTGGCCTACTGCGGCCCACCTCAAGCTGGGCCAAGACTACTTTGATGGACAAGATGATTGAACAGTTTGAAATTGCTTCTTCTGACTACCTACTGAAGATAATGAGGAAAAATCCCTTAAGACTGTTTGGACCTGAATGAGAAAGACCAACAAGTGTTTAAAAAACTATCCATATTTAGACTGTGTATGGATTAAGTAATTGGCAATGAAAAAAAAAGAAAAAAAAAAGATAAGAAAAAAGAGAATAAAAATATGCTTTCATTTCATTATATTTTTTCTTGCGTTTTCATTTGATAAATGCGGATTCCAAAACTTAGCATTCGGGTAATACTTAATGATAAAAAAGTACAAAATTAACTTGTATTAAGATAATAAAGAAAGATATGTTATATTCACTGGACTATATTTCTTTAATGACCTGGATTTCTTATATTATGTATAATTACTAATTAGGGTGGGATAAAGGATGAGATAAGATGGGTCTTATCATTTCTCACCATAGTGTTTTGTGTCAAATCTTATCCTACCTTATACTTAGTTCTAAAATAACTAATACCATCCCTAATGGGGATTGCGTTGCCCCTAGTCCAAACAACACATTTCCACATGCCACTTGTCCGAACAATACACGTACCCTATTTATTTGACACAAATTAAAGGGTATCACACATAACAGGAGTAAAACAAATAATATCTCCTTGGGTAGGCTACTGATGGGGTATCTTTTTGATAAGTAGGTAGATAGAAAAAAAAAAAAAGGTCTCGTATGATTCTTTATAAAATCTTAATTAAAAGGTAGTATTGTAAAATTACAAAAAAAACAAAAGAGAAGTGCAAAAATTAGAATTAATCGAACAATAAAATCATAATATTTCTTTTAATGGAATTCCTTAAAAAGAGTGAAAAACTATAAAGGAAAGTATTACTCACACTGATAACAAGAAATTATCCCATAAGTTACATGACTTGTGTATCCGACTAATAGCAAAAAGGGATAAATATACTTGCAAATCTCACCCAAAAAACATTGGATTCCTTTTTTTTTTAATTGGGTATATCAAGGCTAAAACTCTAAATAGCCTATTTGAAGAAAGAAAAAATAAGAGAAAATAAAAAAAAAAAGAAGGGGAGAACAAAACACAGACTCTTTTTCTCTTCTTTCATTCTTTTTTTTTTTATTTTCTTTACAAAATTAATAATCTTCAAACCTCAAAATATCACGCAAAATAGTATTATAATAACATAATATCGCCAACAACACTCAGAATCCAGACGAGTCAACATTCAAAAGATACTCTGAACAGCTCGAGACGCCACGTAATTACTCTAGAGAGATTACACGTGGGCCCACGTAAAAAAATCTCCCTCTAACTCAAATTATTAAACCCATGATCTGAGTGCCACGTGTTAGATTAGTCAATCACAGCCGCGCACGTATTCTGTTTAAATCCAAGCCGGGTGCGCATCCCCATAGTAGACCGCCGCATTAGTCCAGGTGGCGACAATCCACCATAGTACAATATTTACGCGGCTGAGATTTAAAAGTGTTTCATGCTTATGCATTTGAATCCGCTAAATGCATTGTACTGCCGTCTCTTCGCATTTCTTCACCTGGCGATGAACAGCCTGAGACGGACATCTCCGGCGATGGACGGTTGCCGGAAAATGGCATTTTCAGATTCTGGCATGGTGTGTCAATACAGTGCGAAAAAAGGGCAGTATGCTCGCCAGAAAAAAATGGAGGTCCGGCTACCGAAATCTCCGAGTCAGACGAGATCTGCCTTCGCCGGTGACGACCGCGAAACTATCTCCGGTGACGGTCATTCTTCCGAGAAGAGACAATTTAAAAAAACAGAGGTTCGTTCTGACCTTTCCAAAAGCGCAGAGTGTTCAGAGAAGCTAGCTTCGAAGCGATCGTTGTCGTACTCGTCATCGTCAGATGGCTTGTCGGAAAATGATGTCGTTTCGTCACGAATTTCAAGTCTCAGAGGCGAGGCACTTGAAGTGAGAGGGAAGGCGCGGAGTGTCACGTGCCCGACACATGGATCAATATCATTGATCGGCCGAAGAAGAGAAATGGAGGATGCTGTGACAGTAGAGATAAGGTTTCTGTCCAGAGATTCGAGAGAATATGACTTCTTTGGCGTGTACGACGGCCACGGAGGGTCACGCGTGGCGCACGCTTGCCGTGACCGGTTACACTCGTTATTGGTGAAAGAAATTGAAGCGGAAGACGCAGGGGCAACGGCGTCGGTGGATTGGGAGAAGGTGATGGTGGCGTGTTTTGGGAAGATGGATGAGGAAGTGAATGATAGTGGGAAGGAAGGGGCGGGGAGTAAGGCCTTGTCGGAAACAATAGGTTCGACGGCGGTAGTGGCGGTGGTGGGAGAAGAGGAGGTGGTGGTTGCCAATTGTGGCGACTCAAGAGCTGTGCTGTCACGAGGTGGTGTTGCCGAAGCTATGTCTAACGATCATAAGGTATTTTCGATCGTTTAGATTTGATGGTAAATCCATCAATAAAATTTTTAACGTTTCCTGATTTTGTGCTGTAATTCTTTGTTTCTTGTAGCCTTGTAGGAAATTTTTTTGAAAGAGTAGAACTTGGGGGTAAAATATCACAGCAAAAAATTTGTCCCATAAGGGCAAGCCATGGTCGATAGTAATTATTGTAAAATAAATTCAATAAAAATGAAATCAATAAAAATTAAAAATATGCATAAATTTCTATTGAAACACGAGTTTTATCTTTCAAAAACTAAAAATAAAAAATTTGTATAAAGGATAATTACCATAACTCAAAAAATGTATTAGTATTTGTCTCTCACTTCTATAGAAGCCTTGCTCAATTGTTTTGAATGCATTTCTCTCATCCTATTACGTAATATTATTTAACAAAATTCATCGCACTTTAGTATATATACAGATATATATATATATATATATATATGGAAAATGTCATTCTTTCACATGTGAAAATAGTATTTTTATAATTAAGAATATTGAGTGTAGGCTCTCATTCAACCCATCATTATGTAAAGACTGAAATGGCAACCTCGTAGAAGTTCTAAGCTTCTAGCCTATTATTCTGATTTAACTAGAAAATTTTAGTTCAACTGAATGTTTGCTCTTGCTGCCCAGGGTCCTGGACCCCCCTGGTTGCAAACCTCTTGCTTTCACAATTGTGTCACGAGTCATGACCTTGATTCCATGAATAACTCTACACTATCATCTTTATTAAGGTATTAATGTATTGGTGTAAATGGATCTAGCGTCTCTATTTTATTAATTTTACAAATATCTCATTTGATCTCCACTTGTTTCCCAGTTCTAAACTATTTTGTTGATATCATTTCTGAGCATAGCCTGACAGACCTGATGAGTTGGAGAGAATTGAAGGCGCTGGTGGAAGGGTTATAAACTGGAATGGGGATCGCGTGCTAGGAGTTCTTGCTACATCGAGATCCATAGGTATGTAGAAATTAATTATGGATTAGTTACAACTTCATTCCCTAACTTTATTATTTCCTATTAATTTAAGAGTAGTTAAACAATGAGTAATGGTTGCAATTTGTCATGTAAGGGCCGTCTTGGTCCACTTGAACCCGAAAGCCTTAATTGTGAATCTTATTGAGCATCTGAGAAATTGAATCTTATTCCTCAATCTAACCCACTACACAGAGTTTAGCTTGGGTTAATGTGATGATGCTCCTTAGGCTCATAATACACAAACCTGACCCGAATCACAATTAGCATGTGTCCTCAACAGACATATTAAACCCTGACTTTGAGTGTTCTGAACAAATGAAAATACTGGTTGATTTGATTTGGTTCTTGCTTTGAAATATCAATGTAGGTGATGACTATCTCAAACCATTTGTAATACCAAAACCAGAAGTCAAAGTGTGCAAAAGAACTGGTGCAGATGAATTTCTGATTCTAGCTACGGACGGCTTATGGGATGTTGTTTCAAATGAGGTTGCATGTCAAGTGGTGAGAAGATGTCTAGATGGCAGAATGAAGAGGAGATTTAGTGAGGTCGTAAATGAATGCCGTGCCGCCGAGGCTGCCGCAGTACTAACAGAGTTGGCAATGGCTCGAGGTAGCAAAGATAACACCAGTGTGATAGTAGTGGACTTAATTAAAGCTAGCAAATGTACAGAGCCATAGGGACATATTACTGTGTTCCCTTCAATTGGTGTTTTTATCTTTCTGTACGATTCGAAGATTGTTTTTTTATGAATTCGCTAACGTACATGATGGTTTCTCAGTTTTGAAACCTAATGATTTGAGATGTTTTGATTGGAACGTGCATGCAACTCTTGTGCAAGAGAACTTTATTCGAGGTAAAAATAATTTTGTTAGGGAGAGGTATTGCAAATTTGCCTGTGGCTATTACAGGCATCAACAATTTAAGCCTAATCAAGTCGGATTGTGAGGATTAAGAATCACATAAGTTATGTCTAAACCCAATGATTTAAAAGAAAGAAAAGATAAAGGATCTCAGAACAAGGAAACACTCTTTCAATTGTCTCAACTCTAGAACTGGACCAGAATAAAAAAATCCAAATAGATTTTAAATGAGACAAACAAAAAGACAAGAGGTTTAAAGACCACTCAATAAATGAAATGCCTAAAGATTTTATACAATTAGACGTGTTCTTGTAGAACTTAGGTCAAAAAATTCCTCTGGGGGATGAGTTCTACATTCAACAGGACCATGTGCAAAGAAACATTGATCCCAGAAGCAGAACACTATCAGTTTTTGAAATATATATAGGTTGGGGACCCGAACAAAGCCCAACTATTCACAATGTCATGGCTTCTAACTAGAAACCTGTTTTCCATGGAGATTGGGCCTAGCATTTCATCCTCCCTTTATTGGAATTGTTCATCATTCTCCTTCTGAATGGGTTCCACAATGAGGCATGTTTGCATCGACTGTGAGAAGAGGGTAATAAAGGAAATCACTTTTTCTTGTTTTTCTTTAGAAATTTTGTCTTCCCTCCCAAATTAGGAACCAAACACAAAAAGAAATTCTTTCCATTTATTTCCTCGAAATCCAAGCAGATCGTTATGTTCCTTCCACTGATTCAACCTTACAACTACCACTCCAAAAGTCCAACCTAAACCTGTCAACCAAGCGGATCCAAAATTTTTGTTTAGCCAGGGCAAAATTTATATAAAATTATTATACATAAAATATTGGATGGATAAAAGTATTTTAATTTTAATGTGTATTATTTTAATATTGGCATGCCGGTTTAGAATTTGAAATCTTGAATAGATGGTTGAAAAGTGTTGTTCACTCAGCGTAAAATGAGGGGTTGATAATTTCAGTAGAGAGAAAATACAGCACATTCAAAAACTAGGATTACATAAAAAGACACAAACAATGCAATTTCACCACTTCAGTGGGGCACTTGCCCCACTGGTGCCGTAATTCAATGTCATCAAATGCAAAAGCTTTGCAGAAACAATGCAATTTCACCATCCATCATTTACTTTTGAATGGCTTTCACTTGCATCAACTGCATAACAAAGTGAGATTGACAAACATTTTTTTGATTTTTCTATGGATTTTCTTTTTCTCTTTTCTCCAAAATTATCAACCAGACGTAGGAAGGAAAGAAATGAAAATTATTTTCCCCTTCTTTCCTCAATTTCCAACAAGCTGCTAAGTTTCACTGATCGCAAGGAGACCTGAGAAAACTGAGGAATTTTGGGCATTGCTAACCTTACAACTACCACTCCAAAAGTGCTCAAGCCAATTTCAGAATTATACAATCCTTCTAGGGAGGCAATATACAGCAAGTGCACCTATGGCCTTGGCCACGGGGTATTCGAAAATAACATTGTTTTCAGAAACTGATTGGAACATTTTTCTTTTTTCTTTTGTCACCCAGGATTCAACCCTACCAACCGAGCCCTTTGGACCCATAGTCATATGTGTTAGAAAAGAGAGAGAAATTTGCAAAAGAAAATGTATTGCATTGAGTGATTTGTTATGCATACAATGAGTTTATTTATATTACAAGAGAGGAGAGGAAGAAGTCTATTCTAATTGATGTGAGATAAACATACTTAACATTAACAAAAGGAAGATAAATGTATACACTAACATCCCCCCTCAAACTCAAGGTGGCTGAGTAGAAATCAGATTGAGTTTGGAAGCCAAATCATGAAACCGTCCTAGAGGATGGGATTTAGTAAAAATATCAGTAGGTTGATCAGCAGAAGTTACAGAGAGAAGACGAACAGTACCATAAACAACATGCTACCAAATGAAGTGACAATCAATCTCAATGTGCTTAGTGCGATCATGAAACACATCATTGTGAGCAATCATAATAACACTGCGATTGTCACAATGAAGAACAGTGGCACCAGAATGAGAGACGCATATATCTTGAAGTAACCATCGAAGCCAGAGAAGTTCCTGAATAGCGTTAGCTAGGGCACGATACTCGACCTCAGTGCTAGAACGAGCAGTAAGAGTCTGCTTCTTACTATGCCAAGAAATGTGAGAATCGCCAAGAAAGAAGTAGAACCCAAGGGTAAAACGACAATCAGTAGGATCACCAACCTAATCAGTATCAGAATAGGCATGGAGTTATAGGGAGGAGTGACGAGAACAAGAGCTGACTGACAAGATGAACAACATAGGCAATGTCAGGACAAGTAACATTAAGGTAGACAAGACTACTAACGAGCTGTCGGTAGAGAGTAGCAATAGACAAAGGCTCACCATCCAGAGGAGTAAAACCTACATTAGCTTCCAAAGGTGTGAAAACAGTCTTACTATCAGTAAGACCAGCACGAGTAAGAAGATCTAAGATATACTGGGCTTGAGTAAGAGAATAACCAGTAGAGCCAAAAGAGATCTCAAGGCCAAGAAAGTAGCTAAAAGGACCAAAATCTTTCATCTCAAAATAGCTGCTAAGAAATTCCTTAAGCTTGAAAATGCCATGAACATCATCACTAGTGAGGATCATATCATCCACATAAAGTAAAAAGAGAACAGTGTCGTGCAGAGACTTGCGAACAAAGAGAGTATAATCATAATCACTAGAAGAGGAGCCAAAGTCACTGATGGTGGGACTAAATTTGGCATACCAGGCACGAGGAGCTTGCAGACTTGACGGGAAGAATGAGAAGAACTAAGAGGGGGCTGCATATAGGCTTCCTCAAAGAGATCACCATTGAGGAAGGCATTATTGACGTCCAACTGATATAAGGGCCATTGGCGGACAGCAGCTATGGCGATAAGACTCCGTACAGAGGTGAGACAGGCAACGGGAGCAAAGGTCTCCTCATAATCAATGTCATACTCCTGAGTGAAGCCCTTGGCAACTAGACGGGCTTTGTAACGTTCCACAGAACCGTCAGAACGGGTCTTGATCTTATAGACCCAATGACACCCGATCACAAATTTACTAGGAGAAAGATCAACTATGTCCCAAGTGTGAGTCTTGGAAAGAGCATGCAATTCATCATCTATTGCTTGCTACTAAAAAGGATTAGAACTAGCTTTGGGATTAGTACAGGGTTCATGTTGAGCAAGAATAGTGGAGAAACAGTGATAATCACCAAGATGAGGAGGAATATGCCTTACCCGAGTAGAATGTCGAAAAAGAGGCTCATCAGAAGAAGAAGAACTGAGAAGGATCAGAGACCGGAGAGCCATCAGAAGGTGCAGGACCAACCAACGGGGACTCCACGGGATAGACTGTAACATGAGGCACAACAGGTGTGATAGTAGCAAGGACATGGACATCCTCAGGAGGGACAACATCATGGACAGTGACATCCTCAGGAAAGAAATCAATAGTAGGATCAGTAAAGTAAGGAGAAGCAGAAGGAGAAGATAGATGAAAGGAAGATAAAGAGGAGAACATCTTGTGTTCTCAAAAGACAACATGACAAGAAACACGAAGATGTTTAGACAGAGGATCCCAACAACGATAACATTTGTGCTCAATCCCATAGCTCAATAAGCAGTAAAGACAAGCTTTAGGCTCTAATTTGGTACGCTTATGAGGCTGAAGTAAGACAAAACAGGCACACCCAAAAACACGAAGATAGTGATAATCAAGGGTAGTGCCATACAGACGCTTATAGGGAATGAGGTCACCAAGGGGAGCAGAAGGTACACGGTTGATGGTGTAAGTAGCAGTAAGAGTAGCCTTACCCTAAAACCATTCAGGGCAGGATGTAGAGATAAGAAGAGCACGAGTAGTATCAAGAAGATGGTGATGTTTTCGTTCAGCACGACCATTTTATTGTGAAGTACTAGGACAAAAACGATGAAGAACAGTGCTATGCTCATATAGAAAGGCAAGAAATGTCTTATCACAATATTCTGCAACATTATCAGACCGAAAGACCTTGATATCATGAGAAAATTGAGTTTTGATCATGCAAGCAAAATCATAATAGGCTTGTTAAAGTTGAGATTGATTTTGCAAGAGATAAAGCCAAGTATATCTAGAGAAATCATCAATAAATATGATAAAATACTAAGAGCCTCCCATAGTAGAAGTGGGAGAGGGCCCCTAAATATCAAAGTGAATTAAGTCAAAAGGAGAGAAAGAAAAAGAAGCACTGTTATTAAAGGATAAAGCCGGTTATTTGGCAAGTTAACAATATTGACAATCAAGGTGTTCATTAGGGACAAAACCTACCACACCTTTAGACAAAAAAAAAAAAACCATAAATGACCTAAGGAAATATGACCTAAATAGGAGTGCCAAAGTCCAAAAGATGAGGAAGTAACAGTAGACAAAGAAGTTGCAGTAACGGTCAGAGTAGGAAGGTGAAGATGAACGAGCTGAAATAACCGACCATGTTTACGGCCTATCGCAAGAGTTTGTCCTGTTTGCGAATCCTACACAACACAGCCAGTAGAAGAGAAAAGAATAGTAAGACCAAGATCACATAATTGGCCAATAGATATAAGATTGAGTGTGAGTTTAGGAATATAATAAATATGAGGGAGTGCAAGAGTGGAAGTAGAGACATGACCAACATGATCGATAGATATCAAGGACCCATCAGCAGTATAAATGACAGGAAAAGCAGACACAGAAGATTTGAAAGAAAAAGTTGTCAAGTCAGAAGTCATATGATTGCTACACCCAGAGTCAAAGAACCACGAAGAAATACCTGAAGTGCCAGACAAGGCAGTAGAGGAGGGAATACCAAAGGCAGACATAAACTGTTGAAAAAGTGTATAAAAATCACTGACATTGATCACATATGAGGTGCAGGAAGGAACAATAGAATCCTCAGTAGTGATAGCAACAGACTGAAGGTGAGAATCTCTTCGAAATGGATGTTTGGGGCAATTAGAGAGAAAGTGATCAGGGCCACATTGACGACAGTGCTTGCAAATTAAAATAAGGCAGGTAAGTAGGTGATGGTCAGTGACATGACAGAATGTGCAGGCATCAGACCGGGAACCATCAGGAGTTGAAGAATCTCGAAAACCACCCGAAGAGCCTCAAAATCGAGAACTAGATGTGGTAAGAACGGTGTCCACAGATGATGGTTGAATGACACCAAGACGAGTCTTCTCAATAAAAGCTCAGAAATAGCCTGTTCCAAGGTAGGAAGTGGGAAACGATGGAAAAAAGAGGCTCGAACAGGCTCGAATATATCAGTTAGAGCCATGAGAAATGTAATCAGGCACTGCTGATTGCGATAGAGGGCAAACTGAGCAGCATTAAGAGAACATGTCCAAGTGGGCGCAAACAAAGTCAACTGGTCCCAAAGAGTATATATCTGAGACAAGAAGGCGTTGATAGACTGGCAAATTCCTGTTTCAGATAATGTAGAGAAATCAAAAGTTGGTACTAATGAGCAAGATCGACAATGGCGTAGTGATTGTCTAGAAAAGCCCAGATGGAGTGAGCTGTGTCAAAGCGTCCAAATTGGAGACTGATAGAAGGAATGGATGTATTCCGAAACTAGGTGATGATCTGATAATTCTTATTATCCCATTCCTCAAGTTGTTCAGTGAATTTCATAACTGTTTCAGCTACACTTTTCACAAGTGCTTAAATATCTCCAGTAACATAGTACCAAAGTTTTCTCCCCTTGAGAAAATTGGACATGGCTTGAGACCAAGGAATATAATTATAACCCTCCAGAGTGAGAAAAATCGGTTTAGCGATCTCAGAATGCTCCATAGTTGAGAGACATGAAATAACAGGAACCCAACAGTATAGAATAGCAATAGAAAAGCTTCCAAAGCAAGAGAAATAGCAGAAACAATGTAGAACCAGCAAAAACAGAGGCGAGAATCAGATTTAGAATGCTCGAATTAGTCAAAAGTCGAACAAAAATGGCCGAAGAACAACTGGGGAGACGCTGAAGTTTGGTCAAAAGTCGCCAGAAGTTCGCTAGAAAGTGGCCGAAAAGGCGCCGAAAGTTAGGTGGAGGTTGGCCGGAAAGAAGGAAAAGAACCCTTAAGAGTTCTGATGTGGAAGATCTCTCGAAAGGCAACCGCAGAGTATACTTTTCCTTGGCCGGAGGGTCACCGAAAGGTGGTCAGAGGTTGGCCGAAAAGAAAAAAGAGAACATTAGGAGTTCTGATGGGGAAGATCCCTCGAAAGGCGACCACAGAGCATACTTTTCCTTGGTTCTAATACCATGTTAGAAAAAAGAGAGAGATATGCAAAAGAAAATGTATTGATTGAGTAATTTGTTGTGTATACAGTGAGTCTATTTATATTACAAAAGAGGAGAAGAAGAAGTCTATTCTAACCGATGTGGGATAAACAAACTTAACATTAACAAGGGGAGGATAAATATGAAAGATAAATATATGCACTAACAATATGTATTCGAAGAGTAATGCTTTCGGTTCCCTAATATAATTTTCTCCCCATCAAAATGCAGGCAACTTGTGGAGAGACATCCAACGTGAGTAATTCTTCTCCCACTGATCGATATTCATTCATGTTCAATACAGAGGTTGTTTAACCAATACTAAGTGGTAGAAAAAAAACATTTTTGTATGGTTTCTTATATAAAGTCATATCTTTCCAAGTTCCACTCTCTAATTTCTTATGTTTGTCTCATTGACATGCCAATAGTTCCAGCATGTATAAGATATTTAAAGTAAATGGATATCCAGTTGCATTTCTCATTGCTTTCCAAGATGCCTTCAATCATCTGATTCTTTCGTTGCTAGGACTTATTGAATGCTTTGTTAGTTTAGTTACTTGTCCCATTACCCATTTTTTTTATTTATTTATGTTAACTGCCTTGGTCACATGGCTGAATCTTCCCGAATATATATATATATATATATATTTTTAACAGGTAGCCGTTATCTTCATCTCGTAATCGTAGGTAAGAGCCGCTATCATTCCTCTCTTTTATGATCAACCGCGAAAAGTTATCTCGTAATTACTGGAAAAATATGAAAGATGCTTAATCCATTAGAAATGACCCTTAATTGAAGCAATGGTAGTATACATGAAGCGCCAAAATCAAATGCAATACAACAGAAAACGGAATTTGAAGCACAATTTTTTTCAAAGTGGTGATAATGATAGGACAAAGGAACATTTTCTTATTGCCTCAATTTTTTTGACTATACTACACAGGAGCAATCCTTGCAACAAGGCTTTTATTTGCGCCATGTGTGTTCGGGTTTCTAATCTGTAAGTTTAAGAGAAGGCATTTATTGATGTTTGATAGTGTTAAAGGTTTCCTACGAAGTCAAAATAACCTCATGCCTATTAGGCACTCCTACTCGGACGTCAAGAAGATGACCAAAGATTTTAGAGACAAGTTGGGAGAAGGAGGTTATGGTTCGGTGTACAAAGGAAAGCTTCGAAGTGGACATCTTGTAGCAGTAAAGATGCTCAGTGTAGGTACCCATATTCATGGGTGCCACGTGGCCAATCCACACATCCAAGCTGGCAAGCCACATGGACTTTAGGAAACTTCAAAGTCAACACAATGTTAACAGCACGCCTCACTCTTAAGGCAGATTAGTGCCCTTCGCGCCCCCTCGCTCTTGCAGTAGGTCGGTGCCTCTTCCAGTACGCCTCGCTCTTGCTGCAGGTCGATGCCCCTCGCGCCCCCTCACTCTTACAGCAGGTCAACGTATTTTTTAACGTGCCTCTCTCTTGCAGCAGGTTGATACCCCTCACTCTTGTAGCAGGTTAGCGCCTCTTCCAGTGTGTCTCGTTATTGCGGCATGTTGGTTCCCCTCGCGTCCCCTCACTTTCGTAGCAGGTCGGCGCCTCTTCCAGCACGCCTCTCTCTTGCAGCAGGACGGTGCCCCTCGCTCCCCCTCGCTCTCACAGTAGGTCAGCACTCCAATGAAGGGCTCCTCTAAGCCAAACTTTGTGCCTGCAAGGCTTCGGCTACCCTCTAAGCCAGGTTATGCGCCTGTACAGCTCCATCCATCATTTAAGCTAGGCTCCGCACCTACATGGCCTCGGCCACCCTCATAGGAGCAGCCCCAAGGCTGATCAAGTATAGGCCCCGTATCTCTATATCCTTCTTCTCACCCCTGTTTGGGACTTCACACGGATTGTAGATTGGAGGTAAGAGTCAAAGGAAATCATTGAGCCGCTTGCCCCTCAAGTGCGCAGGGACCCGTCCAATCAACCAGGTAAGAGAGAAAAAGTTTCACCCTCTAGCCGCACTTAAGTGCAAGAGCCTTGCATTAAATGAGCATGTCAAGCATTAAATGCATGTCTAATCCACATTTAATAATGTGGACACGTGGCGTGGTCTAGTTGGACAAGAGCTTAATGTTTGGGCATGTCCCCACATCCCATCAGGTAGCCTCGGTGTTAACATAGCTACCTCAGGTCATGATGGCACCAGAACTCATCCAATTAAAAGGCGCCGCGTGTTTGTTACATCAGTCATCACTCTCACTATAAATAGCCAACTCATTTATGGCCCAAGCACAGGGAAATTAATCATTTTCAACCTCCCCAACTCATACTTGCATTCTCTCTCTCTCTTGGTTGCCTTTGATTCTTCCTTTACCACTTTCGAGAAACCCGAGCCAGCGACTGTCGAAAGTCCCAAACAAGTCCCAAATTTAATCAACTCTATACCCCTTTGGTCCACCCTGCACACAGTCAGTAAGCCCAAAGCTGTTGGGCAAGAATTCATCAATTAAGTTGCTGACATCGGTAGGATTCATCGTATCAATGTTGTTCAGCTAATTGGATATTGTGCCGAGAGATCTAAACGTGCTCTTGTATATGATGTCATGCCTAATAGGTCTCTTGAGAAGTACATCTTTTCTCAAGATGGGAATTTCCTTGAGTTGTGAGCAAATGTATGAGATTTCTCTGAGAGTGGCTTGTGCAGTTGAATATTTGCATCAGAGGTGTGACATGTAGATCCGTAAGCGAGAAATGTAGTTAAAAAATATATTAGAAAAAAGTTAAAAAATGAATTTAAAAACCTCCATAAAACTTAAAGAAAATTTTTACGTAACTTATAGAAAATTTAGTAAAAACCTTTATGAATAATATAATAAATATATATTAAGTTAGAACTTAAGAAAAACAAAATCAATATTTCAAGTTTTCAAATAGTTTTCACAAAATTTTTTAAAAGTTTTCTCTTAGTTTTCAATAGTTTCATTCAGTATCATAAAGGTATCCAAAATACTTTTAAAAGTTTTTAGAATGTTTCTCAAAAATTTCAATAGTTTCATTCAGTATCATAAAGGTATCCAAAATACTTTTAAAAGTTTTTAGAATGTTTCTCAAAAATTTCAAAAAACAAGTTTCGTGACAAATGCACTTACCTTCGACTGATTTTTCCATCATTGTTATCTCACTTCCCAAAAAATAGTGATAAGGAAGAAGTCCCATCTTGTAAAATGACTTTGGAGTGTTTGGATTAACTTATTTAGTAGCTTATGATTTTTTTAAAATATGTTTGAATGAGTGGCTTAAAAAAACAATTTATATCTAATTACGTTTTTCAAAAAAAATTATTTTTAAAGGTAATTTTTTAAAATTACTTATACTTATAGCTTATAGCTTATAAACAGCTCACCCAAACACCTCCAAAATTCATAACTGAATGCAATATATTCTTTTTCTCTTCTTTTAATTCTATTTCAGCGGAAGAAATAGTAATAAACAAAATTTGGAATGTTAATTTTAAAAATATCATAAACACCGAAGTAGTTGTATGTACCGCTGACTCTTGCTTCTAATATTCTTGCAAGGTCATCTGAGCTTTTCCAAATTAGCATTCAACTAAGACTGACTTTGTTGGTTTATGTTGATTGTCATTTTTAAGCAAAATCTATTATTTGTCTAAGAACACGAAGTATTTGTCCGACCGACTCTTGGTTCCAATATTCTTGCAAAGACATTTGAGCTTTTCCAAATGTATTTAACTTACGATTCGTTTGGAATTCAAATTTTTAATAAGAAAAATAAAAATAAAATAAAATAAACGAAAATCCTCCAAAACGTAAATATTTATAATTTTTTCATTTCATTGATGGTTTGCCTTTATTAAGACTAGTCTAAGATGACTTTATTTTTTAACCTGTCGTTTTGAAGCAAAGACTATTATATTCATTTCGTTGATTGATTAAGATGGCTTTTTTTTATTTTACCTTATCGTTGTTTTTAAGTAAAAACTATTATTTTCATTTCATTCATTGATTAGCCTTTATGAAGACTAGACTAGGATAACTTTGTTTTTTTCCTTTTGACTTGTCATTTTTAAGCGAAGATTCTCATTTTAAACAAAGCATCTCATAACTTTTAATTATAAAAATGTCATCGTTACATCATTTTGATAAAAAAATTTATACAATTTTTCTAAAAAAATAATATTTTTCATTTAATATCTTAAAAGAATTGTCAGTGCTTGAGAAGCGTAAGACCCTACCATAATTAGGTTACAATAGTGGTTATATACAGTCGGCTAAACCTCCAATATTCTCTTTCATTAAGCCATCACAATTTAAGCATAAGTAAGTAAGCTTGAGGGGCCTCCCATTTGCATAACATGATCTTAAATACAAGCAATGAACTGAGCCATTGATTCCCCAATCTTTTAGGATCTCTCTATTCTCATCATTTCACCTTTCATTCAACGTATCGGCTACTTAGAAATGTAAAGTACCTATATGAGAAGAATTAATGTAAGGAACTAAGGGTGACTCATCAACTGGACATGATACCTTACCTGCACTACTTTTTTTTTTATTTTTTGTACTTAAAGAAGAAGAAAGAAGTACCCTCCAAATCAAGCACGTCATTGCACCTTGAGGGACACAATATATATATATATATATATATATTATTTGTCTGTGACAAAAGACAAGATTGTTGTAAGCAAGGCTACCCATAGAATAACCTCTTAGGTTGTGTTTCATTCTAGTTGACCACTTAGCTAGAACGAAAACAAGGGGTTCATATAAGATGACTTAAAACTAATTTGAAAATAAATAATTTTTTAATTATATATAAGAAAATAAATTTTAATATAAAACGATGTAATTTTGGTAATATATTTTATAATGCTTCATCTAGCTCATTGATTGATGAAAATAAGATCTCCATTTTAATCATGGAATAAAGATAAACCAAATCCTAATATTTCATCCTATTCTCGAAGCATCAAAAAAGAGAATAAGATTTCATCTTATGTCATCAGAATGATGAGGTAATGATATTTTGATAATTAAGGGTCAACATGTTTTATTTTAAAATGCTTTTTATTCAACCATATTATTTTATACAAAAATTTTGTATTAAATTTCAGATCGTATAACATTACATTTTTTTGGAAACATTCTTAAATTAGAGGTTACATGAAAGAGACTGAGGAAATATATTGTTGTGTATTAGGCTTTTTTAAAGATTTACTCCTTGAATTTTAGGCATCTAAATCAGACCCTCTCGGCCTGGTTCATTCTTGGGCTGGGTTGGGCTCCCGCCAAAATTCAGGCCGGGCTAAATTCCAAAACGCTAGCCCCAGACCTCACCCATGGCCCTATATTCTAATGGTAACTAATTTATATATTTAAATTTGTAATAATTAATGATTTATATAAATACATGAGTAAAGTAAATTTTAAAAATTACAAAGTGGGTAAAATTAGCACCACATGGTCCTCCTAAGATGCCATTTAGCTAAATTAATAAAAAAAAAACCAAAATTTTAGCTAAATTTATCAATAAAAAAATCAAGAATGCCATTTTTCTTAAACTCTAAATTTGTCTGTCTTTTTTTTGCCGATCTTGTAAAATATTCAAACTTTAAACTATTATTTTTGTTGGATTTCAACAATTAATTCAATTAAGAATAGTAAAAAAAAATTAAAGTTTGAAGCTTGATTTTAGTTTACTTTGATTGGTATTTGTTTAACAAGGATTGTAACTATCAAATCAATTCAATTAATAGATTGGTATATAAATTCTTGTAACCAAGTTTTTTCCAACATGGATGAACTTGATCTGTTCATCTCTTAAAGAAGCTTAATCCTCATATGAAGCCTTTAGTAAACAATTTTAGAACTTGTAATGAGGTTTGAAAGATTCGATTAAACTAGTGGCCTGGCTAACGGGTGGGCCTACAGGCCGGGTTTCGTGCTGGTCTTTGGGCCGGACACAAAAAAATCTAAGCCTTGGCCCACACATAGGTGGTTTGGGCTCAAGCTAGGCAAACCGCGGACCAAATTTACATCCCTACCGCTTGGATTCACCCTTGTTGATTACGCCTGCACATTTTTCATGCATGTCAGCCGCAGGGGCTAATAGAAAACTGTAGCAAAAAAATTACCGAAAAATGAAAATAGAAAGTCGGGAACGATTAAGAATCAATTGAAAAACTTAAGAGGAACTTAATTAGGAATTTTTGTAAAATTTTTAGAAACTTCGAGAAACACTATATTAACACTTTAATTAATACTTAATTAGAACTTAATCAAAAAAAGTGTACAAATTAATATTTTAAATTTTCAAATAATTTTTACAGAGTTTTTTCGCTTAGTTTCCTAATAGTTTCCATTATCTATGCCAAAAGTGTTCGAAACATTCTTTAAGACTTTTCAACACGTTTTTCAAAATTTCAAAGAGAGATTAGTACAATCACACTTTTTCCCTCCAACTAACTTCCTAACAGCTATGGACTTGCCATCCCACTTTCCAGAAATTGCCAAATGCTGAACAGCATAAGACAGAAACCCCATCTTGTAAAATAACAAAGTTCATGACTGTGGATTCAAAATTTTCTTTTTCCCTTGTTTTAATTCTATTTCAGCAGAAAAAGTGTAATAAACAAAATTTGGAATGTCAATTATTTCAAAAATATCATACAATTAAGTAGCATTCAATCAAATATACATAATTTTTTTATTTTATTGATGATTTGGCTTTATTAAGACTAGACTACGATGATTTTTTTTTAAGTTCCAATCATTTTCAAGAAAATACTATTATTTTCATTTCATTGATTGATTAGGCTTTGTAAGGACTAGACTACGATGATTTTGTTATTTTATATTAACCATTGTATTCAAATAAAGACTCGTATTTTTTTGAAGAAAATTAAAGTATTTGGGTGTATTGTCGATTCTTGTTTCTAATACTCTTTTAAGACCATTCGAGCTTTTTCAAATCAGCATTCAATTCTAATTAAATATATGCAAAATTTTTATTTCATTGATTGATTCGGTTTTACGAAAGCTACACTATGACGACTTTGTTTTTTTCCCGTTGACTGTCGTGGAAAGACTTCCTTAATTTTGATTGGTTGATTAGGCTTTATGAAGACTTAGACTAAGATGACTGTTTTTTTGCCAAGCAAAGACTATTATTTCCATTCAATTGATTGATTAGGCTTTATGAAGACTAGACTACAATTTTGTTTTTTTTTTTTTTTTTTATCCATTGACTCTATTTTTAAGCAAAGACTCTCATTTTCGTTGGTGGGGCCATGACCACGAGGTCCACCAACTTTCTCCCCATAAATTTTTATTTTAAGTATTATCTTATTTTCTCTCTATTTTTTGGGCTATTTATCAAGAAAAGCCTTTAAGTCTTCGTTTAAATGCAGCTAAATCCAAAAGCTTAAAAAAATATACTTCCAAATGACCATTGTACATATTTCTTTTCCTTTTGGTCGTTGGAAGACAGAAAGACTAAATTCACAATTTTAGTAACTCTTTGCATAGTTCTTTTGCACAACTTAAAATGCACATATCTAAGGGGAAAGGGCTTGAGAGGAAAAGCAATAAACAGAATTATAAAATTATTGAATTTGGCCAATTTTAAATTTCAAAATATCTTTGTTTATTTCCATCGACCTTTTTTAATCTGGATAAGTATTTTGAAGATAAAAGCTAGAAGCTAAATCATTCAGTAAAGAAATTAAGTTTTGATTAATGTGTAAATGTTTTTGGTATGCTATTTAAAAAAAAATGATTTGGTGTAAGAATCATATTAGACTATTATGCGCCTCGACACACCAATACTCTTTGCTACAAATAGGCCATTTCCAGTGGCAACGGTTTTAAAGAGGGCAATGCTATATAAGCAAATAATTTATACAAATTTTTTTGTACAAAATAAAAAAAGAGCACTCGTCATGATGATTTTTAATTACAAAAGTATCATCACCACATTATTCTGATAAAATTTTTAAAATATTTTTTTTTTTTGAAAGAATAGCGTTGTCCTTTCACTATTTGCGAAGCATAAGACCCTAACATAATTAGGTCACCACATTAGTTACGAATAATAGAGCCAACTTCGGTCCAGCTGAACCTCCGATATAAGTTTGATGGTGAGAAAATTGATTGAGAAATTAGTTTTTGTAGTATAACATTACTCAAAATATTTTGTTGAATTTCATGGGGGTATGCCTCCTTGGATTTACCCCTTCTTGTTCAAGGCCTTCAAGCTTCCCCACGCCTTATGTACATTTTACCTGGATGTATGCGATCGATGCTCATTTTTGCTAGGATATAGATTCCAGACGGCTTAGATCTTGCCATAAATGACCCGTAAATGTAATCAGCATTTACTAGAGGGTGGTGCTGTTTCTACTGTCAGTTATGTGAACCAAAAAAAATCAACCACATGATAATCCTTAAAACTCCTACTTGCATCAAATTCTAAACCATAGACATCTGACTCTCTTCTCTCTGTAAATAGGGCTTCCAAATTTCCATCGCCGGCGCCTCCCTTCACCCTTTGCAGCACCGTCCTTTTCATTCAAATCTTTATCGGTGGTCAGATTAAAGGCCTACATTCACACCCATCTCTCTGTCTCTCCCCCTATGCTCAAGCATGGCCACCGCAAAGCGGGGACGGCAAGGGCCGGATTAAAGTATTTGAAAGATCTGAATATATTATTTTCTGTTGAAAAAATGAATTAATCATCCCTATTAATGGGTTTCTCGTATCAAAATTGACGATTGTGCACATGATTATTAGGGTTTGAAGAGATACAAAAAGGAATCTCAAATTAATTTGTAATTTCTTCAATTTTTTGTAAGTAATTTTCACATATACAGAGTAATGAGCTTATAAGAGAGATGATGGCCTCACAGTTGTGGTGTATAGAGAAAGAGAGGTTTAACAGTTATGGTGTGAGAGAGAGAAGGCAGTGTTTTGCTTCAGCTATAGGTTGCTGATTTTAGAGGGAGAAAGAGAAAGAAGAGGTTGGGTGGCCGTCCATGGTGGCCACGGCTAGATCTTGGGTCTTCGGTTTAGAGAGACAAAGGGGAGAGGAAGAGATGCAGAGAGACGTTGGCGGGGGAGTGGGAATTTAATCTGGTATGAACGAGAGTTTCAAGGATTACCACATGGTGGATTTTCATCGGGCCACATAATCGACAGGAGCAACAACATCTGTCTTTACAGCAGCAAAACCGCTACCGCGCACCCACTGAGGTTTGTTTTTTTTTTTTTTTTTGGATTTTAGGTAAGTGGGCAGGGCTAATGAAAACCATAATAATTTTTTTTTGAAAAAATAAAAGCAGAACACGCAGCTAAAAAAATTAGGAGAATCACGAAGTCAGGGAATAATTTAGAATTAATTCAAAAACTTAATAAGAATTTTGTTACAAATTTTTGCAAAATTTTTAGAGACCTTATTGAAAAACTATATTAATACTTTCATTGATAGTTAATTGAAACTTAAGAAAAAAAGTATAAAAATTAATTTTTTAAATTTCTAATCTAAATAGTTTCTGTAAAGTTTTCTATATATATCGCTTAATTTCCTAATAGTCTTCGGTTTAGAGAGACAAAAGGGGAGAGGAAGAGATGGAGAGAGACGTTGGTGGGGGAGTGTGAATTTAATTTGGTACGAGTGGGAATTTCAAGGATTACCACATGGCGAATTTTTATTGGGCCACATAATTGACAACAGCAATAGCACTCATCTTGACAACAGCAAAACTGCTCCTACACCCATTAAGGTTTGTGTTTTTTTTTTTTTTGGGTGTTAGGTAAGTGGGCAGGGCTAATGGAAAACCGAAACAAATTTTTTTTTGAAAGACGGAAGCAGAATTCACAGCTAAAAAATTAGAAGAAACACGAAGTCGAGGAAAAATTTAGAATTAATTAGAAAATTTAATAGAAATTTTGTCAAAAACTTTTGCAAAATTTTTAGAGACCTTATTGAAAAACTATATTAATACTTTCATTGATAGTTAATTAGAACTTAAGAGAAAAAAAGTATAAAAATTAATACTTTAAATTTCTAAGTAGTTTCTGCATAGTTTTTTTTTAATTTATAAATATCGCTTAATTTCTTAATAGTTTTCATTGACTATCTCAAAAGTATTGAAAACGTTTTTCAAGACTTTTTTGAATTTTTTCAGAATTTTGAAACGAGATTCATACAAACACATTTTCCTGTCCAATTGACTTTTCTAACAACTATGATCTTGCCTCCCACTTCCCAGAAAATGGTGAACGGCATAAGGAAGAAACCCCATCTCGTAAAATGAAAAAATTCATAACCGCGAATCCAAGATTTTCTTTTTCCCTTTTTTAATTTTATTCAGCCGAAAAAGTGTAATAAAAAAAATTGGAGTGTAAATTACTTCGTAAATAATATTGCCGACTCTTTGTTGCTCATTTTCTTGCAGGGCCATCTGTGAACTTTTCCAAATTAGCGTTCAAGCAAATGTACATAATTTCTTCATTTCATTGATGATTCGGCTTTATTAAGACTAGACTTATTTTTTCAAGTTACCAGTCATTTTCAAGAAAAGACTATTATTTTCATTTCATTGGTTGATTAGGTTTTATGAGGACTAGAGTACGATGATTTTGTTGTTTTATGTTGACTGTCGTTTTCAAGCAAAGACTTTCATTTTTCGAAGGACACTGAAGTATTTTTTGAGATTCATATACACTGAAGTATTTCATTGATTCATTGGCTTTATTAAGACTAGACTACGATGATTTTACTTTCAAGCAAATGCTATTTTTTCATTTCATTGATTAGGCTCTACGAAGACTTAGACTTAGACTAAAACTCTGTTTTTTCCCCTTTTCCAAGCAAGTACTATTATTTCCATTTTATTGATTGATTAGACTTTATGAAGACTAGACTACAATGACTTTATTTTTTTTTACGTTGACTCCATTTTTAAGCAAAGACTCTCATTTTCGTTGGTGGGGCCATGATCACGAGGTCCACCAACCGTCTCCCCATAAATTTTTTTTTTTTACTGATTTTCTCTTTATTTTTTGGGCTATTTATCAAGAAAAGTCTTAAATCTTCGTTTAGATCCAGCTAAATCCAAAGCTTAAAAAAAAAAAAAAAACTTCCAAATGATTATTTTATACATTCCTTTTCCTTTTGGTCGTTGGAAGACGGAAAAGACTAAATTCTCAATTTTAGTAACTTAGTAACTATTTGCGGAGTTCTCTTGAACAACGTGAAATTCGCATGTCTAAGGGGAAAGGGCTTGAGAGGAAAAGCAATAAACAGAATTATAAAAATATTGAATTTGATAATTTTTAAATTTCAAAATATCTTTGTTTATTTCCAAATTTTCCTTGGACTTATTTTCATTTGGATAAGTATTTTGAAGATAAAAGCTAGAAGCTAAATCATTAAGTAAAGAAACTAAGTTTTGATTAATGTGTAAGTGTTTTGGTCGACTATTTAAAAAAAAAAATGATTTGGTGAAAGAATCAGATTTATGTGCCTCGACTATTATGAGTGGCCCATCGACACACAATTAGACTTTATGTGCCTCGACATACCAATACCTTTGCTACAAAGAGGTCATTCTGAGTAGCAACCATTTTAAAGAGGTAATACTAGATAAGCAGAAAATTTATACAAAACTTGTTTGTGCAAAATAAAAAAGAAACACTCATCATGATGACTCAAGTATTCTCGTCTTATCATTCTGATAGAATTTAAAAATTTTTTTTTGAAAGAATAGCATTGTTTTTTTTTATAGAACAAGACAGTCACGACTTGAGAATCATAAGACCCTACCATAATTAGGCCACCACAGTGGTTACAAATAATAGAGCTAGCGGCCTAGCTGAACCTCCAATATTCTCTGTGATTGAGCCATCATAATTTAGGCAAAAATAACCAAGTTTAATAGGTGAAAAAATTGATTGAGAAATTAGTTTAATTTTAACATTACTCAAAATATTTTGGTGAATTTCATGGGTATGCCTCCTTGGATTTACCCCTTGTTGTTCAGGCTTCCCCACGCCTCATGTACATTTTACATGCAATGTTATCGATGCTTATTTTTTGCTAGGATCTAGAATCTAGATTCAAACAGCTTAGATTGATCCTGTCATGCATAAATGATCGGTAAATGTTATCAGCACTAGTGGGCGTTGTTGTTGGCGGTGTTGTAAATCTCCACCAGGGCCCTTGACACGATGCCATTATATTGTTCATCACTTTCAGACACAGGACATACACATTTTTGAAGCAAGAGGGACTATATACTTAGAAAGGCCATGCAGTGCCAGATGTATGTATTATTGAGAGGCTATAGTAACAGATGAACACACAATTCTCCACCAATTGGTGAGAACAACCAAATTATTTTTTTTAGAGTCATAAAAATTCCCATAAAAGTTGCATCACTAATTTATTCTCTCACTCACTCAAGTTCAGAAATAACTTCTAACTCGCTGTTGAAAGGTCTTCCACCCATCGATGTTCCCCTTGTTGCCGTTGGATTTGTGGACGCAAATGGATTCGGGGGCAGGGTCAGAATGCCTCCATCTCCTTCCAGCATCTGCACCACAACTTTCATCGAGGGTCGATCCACTGGGTACCACTGTATGCACCAAAGTCCCGCAATTGTTAGCTTCTTTATAATCTTCTCATCTCCGTCTTCCTCAATTTGAATTCCTAGCTCTTCTCCTTGATCCAAACGATGGTAAATCCATTCCGGAAAGTACACTTGGCTGGTGTTCTGTGTTGCAGTATCCTTCTTTCCTCCAACCATTTCTAACAACAACATTCCAAAACTATAGACGTCTGATTTGTATGACACGTTCCCAAAGTTCCTAGAGAACACTTCGGGTGCAATATATCCCACTGTCCCTCTAGCAGCAGTCATGGACACAGCACTCTGTTCCTTCGAACACAACTTTGCTTGACCAAAATCCGAGACCTTTGGATTGAAGTTGTGGTCCAACAAGATATTACGGGGCTTGATATCAAAGTGAAGGATTCGTTGATCGCATCCTAGGTGAAGATATTCGATTCCTTTAGCTATGCCGAGAGCAATTTCCTGCAGCTTCCCCCAACCAAGCGAACGCTTCTCATGATCAGACGATATGAACTTTTCTAGCGAATTGTTTGGTAGGAACTCGTAAAGGAGAGCTCTTCTAAATCCGTCAGCACAGTAACCCACCAGGCGAACCACATTGACATGGTGGATTTTACCTATTATTCCCACTTCATTGATGAACTCGTCCCCATTTGCTTTGACATTATTGAGGATCTTGACTGCAACATGAACATCATTGGAAAGCTCTCCCTTGTACACTGTCCCGTATGCTCCTTGGCCTACTTCGTCCTGAAATTGATTTGTTATTTTCTTGAGGTCTCCATAAGAGTATCTTGCAGGCTTGAGAGCTTTGTAATCCTCCAAAAATTTCTCAATCCTCACTTGATCCACTTTCTTTCTTTTATTCGATCTGTGGACAAGATACATTGCAATAACAACTGCAACAAGAAGAGATAGACCCAGGACCAAACCTGCAAATTCAAAGCATACCAAGTTAAGAAATTTCTGTCTCCTACTCACTGACATTAATTGAAAACAAGGGAGGACTGACAGTTTCACCTGCAACCTCTATTTTCTTTGATGCACCTGTAAAAGTTTGAAGACTTGTCAGACTATCATGCTAATTTCATTAAATTATCATTTGCTATTCTCTTTGCTTTCTTTCCTTTTGTGGGAAAATCATCATACGATATATTGTTCTGAAGTTTTCAAAAAAATTTAGGGAAGATGGAGGCTTCATGAAATTAAGCATAAACGTAATGGAAAAGCCTAACACGTAGTAAGAACGTAGAAACTAGAAGAAAAGTACCTGTAGTTGGCGGCTTGTCAATGCATTCGGTTCCACGTTGCCTGCTATTCTGCCATCCGCAATACTTGCCTTCTGCTTCACAGTTCCCACATATGGATTTATCCCAATTCAATGGAAGACCATGAGTCTTCCATTCAATTATCTCAAATGGAAGCGACTTGTTATACATCTTTCTACAAGAGACTAGGGGTACATCATCGATTCAACTATCAGAGTAAGTGGCATAAACTTTGTGACTGGGGCCGCTAAGGCAAGCAATCGGAAACCAAGAATCTGAAAATATTGGTTCTGTTGAGGAACAATTGAATAAGCTTAAGTTATAGTAGTGGTAATCTGGTGGTAACTGGAAGGGAGAGGCAGATAAGTTGAGGTTTGGAAGCTGTCGTGGGAGGCAGACATCGGGGTCATATGTATGTATCGTCTGGGATTTGTAGTCGATTGACTTGACTGATACCTTCACAGAAAATGGGAGCTCAAGAACAGGGTGTTTTCCATGAGTACTGCAAGAGAGATCAAAGCCAGGATGATAGCCACAGCGCTCGGGTTGACGGTCTTTTAGCCGGAAAGGGAAACGGATTTCTGGGCCGTGTTTCCGGCACCTTGTTGGCATGCACTCGTAGTCTTTTTCTGCTCCGAGTCCTGCCGCCATTAGTCCTAGGAGGAGGAGCAAGAAGATGATCGTTCGCAAAATGGCCATATTTCTTGGTAAGTGTTTCAACTGCTTCTCCTCACCCTCTGTAATCTGTATTAGATACTTTAATGCTTTGGCTATGTCCTGTTTTCCCCTCGCTCGCAACAATCACCTTGTTCAAGTCAGCGATAGCAAGCCTGCCTTGCCATGTTAAAGGTCTTCAAAATTATAGAGTGATTTTGTCTTTTTAAAACTATATAAGGTGCGGATTGCAAAAGTTAGTGTGAAGATTACACAACTTTTAGAACGAGAATCGAGGAGAAAAACAAAGAAAAGAGGGTAAAAGGAGAAGAAAAGCAGTGAAAAACACCCACACAAAAAAACCTAGCAAAATCTTTTCTTTTTTTTTTTTTTTTTTTGTGGATAAGAAAGCAACAACCAAGTTATAATTCCCAAAATAGATATAATTGTGTTAAATTTGAAAAAAAAAATGATAATTTATGGGGGGAGATAAGTAGGCAACAACCATGTAATTTTTTTTACAGTACTCAAAGTCCTAAGAAGGTGGGAGAGACGGAGAGTGAGTCGAACTCACCTCATGGCATACTTAAAAATATCACTGCTATTGAGTTAACTATGCTCCTCAACCAAGTTATAATTCAAGATTAAGTATTTATTAAAAATTAGATAAGAAAAATCGTTATTTATTTATTTATTTATTTATGTTTTGTTTCCTAATGTTTAGGGGTTACTGGTAAATTCTATTTGTTGAAAAAAAGTGAATGAAACAT